>PVIJ01004450.1:0-117610 GCA_004024925.1 Scalopus aquaticus
TGTAGAAGAGTTCCTTTTTCTCCACATCCTTTCCAGCATTTGTTGTTGCCTGTATTTTTAATGTGTGCCATCCTCTCAGGTGTGAGGTGGTATCTCATAGTGGTTTTGATTTGCATTTCCTTGATTATAAGTGATGTTGAGCATTTTTTCATGTATCTGTTGGCCATTTGCTTTTCTTCTTTGGAGAAGTGCCTTTTGGGCTCTTCTGCCCATTTTTTTTTTATAATATATATTTTTATTGTTATTTATGTCTTTTACATTTTGCATTCCCCTTGGGTAGCCCACCACCAATTCACCCGTGATCCATCTCGCCCATTTTTTGACTGGGTTGTTGGCTTTGTTTTTGTTGAGTTGTGTGAGTTCCTTGTAAATTTTTGTTATCAGTCCTTTATCAGATGTATTGTGTCACACAGCATCTTATGCAGAGTAGATGGCAAAAGTGTCCATGGAGTAGAATTTACTGTGGTATTATTGGTCACCAGATATGGTCTTCACCACCCCATCAGTATGGGGGGTTTCTATGGTAACCTGGTGAATCATACAAAGGTCAGTGCCTCCTCAGTCAAGACTGAGTTGTATCTGGGTAACTTGGGATCTTGACTATGAATGTTTGTTGAGTACACAGGGGATCTACTTACCCTCAGGGACTAGCCAAGATATTTCATGCTGTTCATCTGTGAATGAGTGGCCCAGGGTAGCTGTGATTGTTATGACTCCCAGAAACTGTGAGATAATAAGTACTTGTTATTTTAAGCTGTTTTATTTGGGGTAATTTGTTACCCAGCAATAGGTACTTAATACATGCTGACACTAAACTTTTTAAGAATATTTTTATAGCCTATTTAAGATTTAAAATAATGCATGTTTGCCAAATAGGAAGGGGCTTTCTGCAGTGGCCTCTACACAGAGACCAGAGAGAACAGTCCAAGTTCAACCCGGCTAGAGCAGAGAGGGTGTTTGTGGGTGTGGTTGGGCAGAAGTGTGAGATAAGTTTTGATTATAAAATCAGATTCCCTTTATAGAAGCACTCTCCAGAGAGTTTGGTGGATTATCTGAATGAGGAAGTTTAGGGAGGCCAAGAGTGTAAAAAATTTTTGGAATACCAGCCACTTTAGCCTGCAAATTCAGCAGTCTTTTCTGCAATTGATTTCAAGGCTACCGTTCTCTCTGCCTCAGGGATTTTGATTTTATTCCTCTCCTAATCATTCTTCATTGTCATTAATGTTGTAATAAAACGGGGTGCTTGTAGCTTATTGCATGATAATGGGACTCACTGAAGTATTACTGACATGGCACTCACCCACAGTCTTAGCCATGGATCTGGAGGGCCCCTTGGAGCTACCATACCTCACATCCTGGATACAGAAGAAGTAGTCAGGTGGGGGGCCGAGGGGAGGTGTTTGCCTTCAGTCTCACAGCCTGTGAGAGGCTGTGAGGCGCTCCTACCCCACACGCTGCCTAGCAGGGGTTACCAGGCACCAGTTAAAAACCAATTAAGAATGATAATACCGAACTTGGAGAGGCCTGGCTTAAAATCCTGGTTTTCAGCATTCTCTGTGTCAGGTTGGATCAATGACTTAACCTCTCTGTCAATGACTTAACCTCTTCTGTAAAACAGGGATTGGAGCGGGGCCAACCTCACAGGCCGAGGTGTGGAGTAAGGGATCCCAGGCTTGGGGGCAGGCCTGGGTACACTTGCCCATAATATTGATTACTGTTATTTGTGATGTTTCAGAAGGTTATTTTCCACTCAACTTCATTTCCTTTGTCTGTCTTATACCCTGTTGCTGACTGGAGGTGATTGTGCAAATGGATCATAATTCTAAGTCCCAGTGATGGCCCCAGTGCACTGTCAATCTGCCCCGTAAGTGCTCCTGAGGTCTGCTTGTTGTCACACTCCACGGTTGAGGTGTACTAGTTATTGACCACTGCATAACAATTTGCTATAAAACGTGAAGATGTAAAACAACATCCATTTATTATCTGGCAGTTTCTGTGGGTTAGGAATCGGGGCACAACCTGACTTGCTTTAGGGTCAGGCTGCAGTCAAGGCGTTGGCTGAGCTTGTGGTTTCATCTGCAGGACAAGACAGACCTGCTCCCCTGCTCTCAGGTCCTTGACAGGATTCCTTGAAGGCTCTTGCCCTGAGGGCCTCAGCTACTTGTTGGTGTTGACTAGACGTCACCAGCTTCTTCATCCGAGCAAGCACATGAGAGCCAGAGCAGGTGTCCAGCCCGAAAGAGACAGTCATGTCTTTTGTAACCTCATCTCAGAGATGACACACCCCCATTCGTCACATTCTATTTTTTAAAAGGAAGTTACTAGATCCAGCCTACACTCAAGGGGAGGGGATTACACAGGGCGTCAATCCCAGAGCACAAATGGCAGAGAACCCGAGGGCCATGCCAGAAGCTGCCTGCCACACAAGGGTGGTTTGGTGAGCTGGTGTATACACTGACACCAACATGTTAGGATTTACTAGGAATAGAGGTCCACAGTTCAGTGAGTGTGCTCCTCGGCAGGAATGCACCCCCTCTTTTGCTCTCCTAAATCTTGGACATCTCTTCTCTGGTCAGAGACTCTGGACCTCATTGTACAAGAATCCTCATGCAGGGTCCTTTCTAGAATGATGCTTTGGAGAGCTGCCAGGGAAAACCACTACCTGGGGGTGAAGCACGATGGCCTCCCCAGGTATGTGTGTGGATAGCTATTCTTAGAAGGAATGCTTTAGACAGAGGTGATTCTCTTATACTGGCTGATCTTTATTATGCTGAAAAACTCCATCAAGGCTTAAATGACTTAAGATGGCTGCCTTTGGTTTCCGTTTATATCAAAACCATCGGAGTGAGTAGTGAGGGCCACTTTGGGTGCTAGAACCTTTGGAACTTTGATGCTGACCATTCTCTCCTTCAGAATCCATGGCCACATGTCCATGGGGCCCATTACTGGTTCCTTGAATCCCAGCCCGGTCGTAATTCTGGCGGGGGGGTTCTCTGGACTCCCCGCCTGGCTCAGGGGTGGAGTTCACTGAAGGGGAATGACCTTGGGTTTCAAAATAGGGTTTGAAGGGCAAGGGGAATCCCCCCAACCCAGCCACTACTCAACTGGCATCAGGTTTCCATGCCAAAAGCATCTCTCAAGAAACCCCTGATTTTTTTCCCCTCTGATTTGGGACATAAGAAGTCAGCTAAGTCCACATCCCAATTTTCATCCAGCGTTTCCCCCCAGTGCCCACTACTCCTTAGGCATGTCCTCCATCGAATTACCAGGCCCCAGTCACTCTGTGACGACAGGATTTATTTCACCTAATTTCCACAGTAGCTGAGAGAGCTATATATTGTTGACTCTCAGTTATGTATGAAGGAACCGAGGTCCAGAAACGTGACTAAGGCAGCAAGAGGCTGAGCCAGGGCTGAAATTCAGCCCCTTGACATGCTAAATTCTAGACTCTTTCCAAAATATAGCTCCACGCCAGCTCCAGAGACCAGAGCTCCTGGCCATGCCCAGGCACAGGGAATGCGTCAGCACCTGCCACCGGCCGGGGCTCCGATAGGTGAGAGACAGAGACGCTCAGCCCAGACCCCGCCTCCCACCACTCGCCCACGCTTGCCCATTCCCCAGGCTTCAGCCCGGCAGAACTGGCCCTGACACAGTCCCAAAGCCCAGTCCCTGAGCGGGGTCCTGCTGTGGCACTGAGCCCACTACATTATGTTTGCCGCTTTCCCAGGTTGGCGAGTTAGGAGGGGGCAGGGGCTGCGTACTCTTGCTAGCGCCTGATACTGAGTTGGGCACTCAGTAAAAACTGATGGTGCTTGGGGAATGACTATAGTCATTTCCCAATGGAAGCTCCAAGAACAGCCTTTAAAAAAAAATACACACACACACGCACGCACGCACACACACACACACACACACACGGGACGCTTCACTAACTTGTCTGTCTTCCTTGCATAGGGGCCATGCTAATCTTCTCTGTATCATTCCAATTTTAGTATATGTGCTGCTGAAGCGAGCACAGAACCATTGTTTTCATGCAGCCTCAGACTGAAAGGATGTTGAAAATTCTAGTCTCCCTCACAGCCCCGACCACATCAGGTTGCACTCACGCGCCTCCTGTCTTAGTTTGTGTCCCCTCCAGTGTAGACCCTGGGGAGAGGCTTGGGTGCAAGTGGTTATTTGGAAGAAGGTGATAGGACCACTCTGATTAAGAAGAGAAGTAAGGGGGAGCAGGTTTTGGGTGTGGTACATTGGGCTCAGTCCCAGTGGACCTCGTGAGGGAGGGTGTGGCGCATACTTCTGGAATGTTCCACGGGGGAGAAGAAGCTAGGAAATTCATTCAACTCTTACTGCCCAGTGATGGAGGGTTCCTGGGCCACTGACTCGCTGGCACTGTCCTGCAGCCACTGGTGTCCAAGGAGCTGTATCTAGAGGTGACTTGTGGAGTATGAGGAGAGGGGCAAGCAGCTACCAAGAGCCTCTGCTCCTGTCCTCATGGGGGCAGCAAGCTCGTTAATAATACCTGCAGCTGAGGTTTATTCAGAATTTGCTATGTGCCAGGCACTTGTGTGGTTTTATGTTGTTTCACAACTGTGGGGTAACCGAGGCTCTGAGAAAAGACCCAGCTTGTCCAGTTTGGTGGCTGGCAGAGCCAGGCATCTTTCCTGCCTTGTCTGCCTCCCCTCCTAGCGCTCATCCTGCTCCGTCGCACCTCCGACTGTGCTGGGCGAATATGATGATCATCAGGTTTAAAAGTCAATCGCAGCAGGAATCCTGGAGACCACTTAAAAGTGCAGCATCTGGAGGTTCAGGCCTCAGATAACCACAAATTGGGTGAGAATGAAATGGCAAAAAAGTGGGAGAGTAGAAATTCCAGGTGTCAGGTCCAAGCAAAGGGGTGGCAGCTGGCGTCAGGAAAAAGAGGGGCAGGTCAGGTGACATGGGGGAGGGGATCTGCAGTATGTGTGGGGCAGACAGAGCAAACTACATCTCCAAATACACTTGCCAGCAGCTTGAAAATCAGCGGAAAGAGATTTTCTAAAAATACACCCAGTAGAAATGCACTAAAGAATAATAATAAAAAATAATTAGTGGAACCCCAAGATTCCAGCTGGAATGACTCATTTAGGGGTGGCTATGGATTCCCAAACATACATGGTATCGCCCTTTTGTGGCAACACGCCAGAGCTGGAAGGACCCTCCCTTGGGGGAAATACCCGACCAGGTCTTCGCCGTTCTGCTGGGGAAACCGGGAGTGGCCGGAGGAAATGGCTCCCGCGTGGCCACACAGTCGAACTGGACCTGCAGGCTGGTTCCCACTTGTGGGTCAGGCATTTCCATTTACAAATGGAGCCTGGGAACCTCCAAGTGAACGGTGCCAATTGGGTCACATCAACCCCTCCGCAGCCCTCTAGAGAGCATGATGCCCTGGCATGTGGCTGTGAAGGTGAAGGAGGTCACAGGGAGAACCCGTTGCCGCCCCCCCCAGCCCCGTGATTGTTGCAGGTGTCCTGTAGTGGTGCCCGGCCCCAGCCTGCCACTCTGCGGAGACTGCTGGGCTCAGAGTCAGAACTGACAATGTGGGGGGGCAGAGCCTGCCATCTTTCTTGGCTCTGTGCCCCCTGCACATCCACCAAAAGGAGGGGCCTCTCCCCAAGAACCCCTGGCTCCCCTGTGTTCGTGTGACCTTGAGTGAGGCATGAAGCATCACCCCTGGTTTGTGAACAGCGTCCATAGGACCCTACAGTCGGGGACAGGGCAGGAGGGGAGAAACTGACAAAAGATGCCCTTTCCTGCTAAGAAAGTCAGGCTGAGAGGAAAAGCAAGGGCTGGGGTGTCCAGGCAGCGCCCCCATGAAGCGCACAGCTGAGAGAGATGGCTCAGTGTTCAGACTGTGCCATCTTGGGACGTGAAGACACACGGCTGAGGGCACCCTGTGTGGCCGTTACATGACTGTGTTCTGAACATCTTCCCTGCTGTCTGCAGGGTGCGGCTTGGAGGGGGTGGGGTGGGCGAGGGTGATGGGCCTCACTCATTTGAGCACCAGGTGGGGTGCTCGGGCGAGGTGGATTGCTGAGGTGAGGGAGGCGTGGCTCTGCCCCCAGAAGGGGAGTGGGGCTGTGATACCGTGTTCCTCCAGAGAATGTTCTAAGCGCTTGATCCAGGGTGTGTTAACCAACTGCATCACCAGCGCACCTTATAAGGTAGATTCTATTCTTATTCTCATTTTAAGAGCAGGAAACTCAGGCACAGAAAGGAAGAGTCGCTTGTCCAAGGTCACAACTAGAAAGTTACTGAAAAAGGGACTGAATGCAGTAGCCTAACTCCAGAGTCCATTCTCTTAAACCCTACAAATACTGCACCAACATTCATTTATCGACCTTTGTATGGCAGGTAGAGTGACAGGCGAATCATAAATATGATCTGCTTTCATGCCCCCAGCAATTTGAAGGTAGATATTACAGTTTCCATTTTATAAATAGGGAGACAGAGAGAAAAAGGAACAGTCCCCAGGTCACCTGGCTCATTTGTTAGGGGTACCTGAGCTGGCCACGGGTCCCTCTTACAAGCCCGTGAGAAGGAAATGAGCCCAAGAAATATTCCAATGTTAACACGCCTGACAGAGGGCCAGGTGCGATGCAGAAAAATAAGCGTGAATCCAACTTGGTGGATGTGGGGGAGGGAGCAGTGGAGAAAATGGGCTTCAGAGGGGCTAGGAAGGATGGGTCTAGTGGAATAGGGTGAGGGACATCTGGGGGGACAAATGCACAGAGGCAGGCCAGTTAGATAAGTGGGGGCAGGATGGTGCACAAGTGTAGGCCAAACATGAGCGCCTTGCGGGGGGGCTTATCTAGACCTCTAGACCACCTCTAGCCATTTCTTGCAAATAGCAAAAGTCTCCTTGATCCCCCCACATCTCCTTGCCTCGCCCAGATACAAATCCTGTCTTGCTTTAGGGGGCAGGAGGACCACTGGGGAGTTGTTTGACTTCCGGGGCTTCTTAGTGGGTTCCTTTGCTCCAGCACAGTCTGGGGAGATTCTTTGTTGCTCCCATCAAGTTCAAAGTGCTTCATTCTTAAAGGTGAAGATGCCATAAGAGCAGCCTTCCACCCAGTCATGGCATGGACTGGAGGGATGGGCTGTGCGAGCAGGCAGCCGCCACCTGCAGACTCCAGATCTTTGTCCCGGCTCGCACACCACTGGAGGGTGAGGAGTGTAGACGGCTTGGCCGACTGGCTGAGCACCTGCTTATCTGGATTTGCCTTAAGTTGCACAAAGACCCTCTCCCCTCCCCCCTCCCCCCTCCCGCCCCTTACCCTGCTGGTGACCCGGATAGAAAGGCAGGTCTGTGAGACACCAGGGGCCCCAGCCTCTCTAAAGGGGCTCCCAGGAATGCTCGCTTTTTCCTGCCCAGTCCAGAGAGAGGCATTACCAGGGCTGATTTCCAGTTCACCTGGAGAAGTCGTCAGGTTATTTTAAGAAATGAGTGCAAAACAGACTCAGTTTCTTAGTGGTATATGTATCTAGTGTGTTGGGAGGAAAACGGCTTAAACTGTGATGATTGAGATTGGACAAAAACATCAGCAAAGACAAAATGCAGACACAGGAATGAGGACTGCGCCCTCAGGCTGGAGGGGCTGCCCGCACCCCCTGTGCTGCTGCCTCCTCCTTCCAGAGCTGTAGGGACACATCACCTGCTGGCCCCCACTGGGCTTACCGTGGTGGGGGTGCAGCCTGAGCCTGACCTTTGGCCTGGGCCACATGGAAGAGGTGTTCTCAGCTCCGGTACCAGGTGCCTGGGAGGAGGGGTTTCCAGTGCCCGAGGGTCTGACGCCTTTGTTCCTGGTTTTACTCACATAGGCCTCTCAGCTTCTGCTGCTCAACCCTCATCTTTTTTGGCATCTCCTGATCTCTTAATCCGTGTCTCCATTCCCCTTTAACCAAGGAATCTGCTATTCCTGGTGCTGAGGGAGCTCAACCCAGTACACACCAGCAATGCTTCTGATTCTGTTTTCTCTACCCAGTTCTGCAACCTCCTAGGTCTCAAGGATGCTTGATCGGACTCTCGGCAGTTCTTAAGGACTTATCAGTTTGTTTTGATCTGCCAAATAGAAGTGCCTGAACATCAACCATTACAGTGAAATAGCCTGAGACACTGGGATGCTGGGCCGGGTGAACGTGTCTGTCCACTAGGACACGGTCAGATGTTCAGTGGGAATGTCCTTAAGTCACAGTTTTGTCCACCTCCCAGAAAGACTTGAGTGCTTGGGCTGCTTTTTGCTTTCTTCTGTTTGGATGCCTCTTGTTGAGACACTAGGAGCCCAGTGATACACTGCATTGTTTATTGCTTTCAATTGCATTTAATAAAGCATTTCCCATGTGTTTTGAGGGTGATGGTTTAGAACATAGACTTTGAAGGCATGCTATCTGAATTCAAGGCAGGGCCCTGCCATCACGGGCTGTGGAACTTGAGAAACTCACTCTTTCTGAGCTCAGTGGTCTCGTTCAAATGGGGACCAAGACACGCCCACGTCCTAGGTTGTTGTGGGGATAGGCAAGTTGATAGCAAGACTGGTGCCTCGTTGACCTACGTAAGTGTGAGTCAGGCTGTCATTTCTATCTAATGGGCTCTAAGTAGAAACAAGTCATATTATCTGTGTCTGTATCGAAGAACAGGGGTGAATTCTCTGTCTTCTCTTCCTTTTGTGTGTTGGCTGAGGGGGCCATGCACTCCAGATGGTGCAGCTACCACATGTGGGGTCTCCATCGTGGTTTCCCAAGTGGCTGAGCCACTGTGGACATGGAGAGTGAGTGAGAAATAAATATCAGCTATGGTAAGCCACTGAGATTTCAGGATAAGTTTGTATGACAACATAACCGAGCATTATTCTTGCTGATACACAAGCAGAATTCATCATCTTTCAGTGATGCTGGACGATTGACTTTTTTATCAATAAGAAATTTAATGAGATTTGCTTCAAGCTCCAGTAACAATCGCTGCTGAAATATTATCTGACTGTAGTGGACAGGACTGAAACAAGGGCGCAACCAGCCAGGGACACAGGGTGCAAAATTTAAGGAGGCTCTTACTTTCGGGTTCACCCAAGTGCAGGATCAGCCCCTGAGAATCAGTGCCTCCTTAAATTTTCTATCTGCCTCACTTTTACTCTGACCCTGGCAATGAATAAGGCCCAACCTGTTCATCTATGCATTGCTGGAGAGCCCCTGATGTTTAAAGGGACAAATAAAAATGACTGTACTCACCTCCATCTTCAAGCAACAGAGACTTGCTGATACCCACCTGCTAGAGCTGGGCACTGCCCTGGCCCTTGATGAGGTCACTTTTGAGTGAGGATGCAGATGAAATAAGGACAGCACAGAGTAGCTGGTTCCACGAGGGAGGGACAAGCCACAGCCAAGAGCCCAGATGAAGGAAAGGCTGCTCAGTCTTGGCTCCAAGAGCAGCTCAGCTCCCCCCGGTAGATGAGGACATGAAACCACCATTAGAACTCTATAGAAGTGCCTCAAACTTGTGTTTGGAGAAGGACTGGATGATGGTAACAGATGATCCTTGCTGATATGCCCTAGATGGCTGAGAATTTATAGCTGGGATCTGACTTGGTCTGGTTTTCCAGAGAAGATGGTTCCAGATGCTCACCAGTTGACTGGGTACAAGCCAAGCACTGGGCAGGGGGCCCAGTCACAATAGCTGGTCATAAGAAGTGCTCAGGAAAGGTCAGCTCTCCATCCTCCAACTTTGCCAGCCATAGCTGAGCTGTGGAGGTGGTCAAAGAGAGAGAGGAGGCAAGAAGCTCTAAGGGAAGAAATTGATGACATAATAATCATAAGATCGAGAACTTACAATATGCCAGTCATCGATCTAGGCACTTTTTCTGTAAGAACTCACCTAGTCCTCACAAAAACCCATGATGGAGGTCCTTGTTGTGCTGTGTTCATCTCCTGTGTTTGCTCTGATAAAGCCCCACAAAGTTGGTGGCTTAAAACAACACAAATTTATTATCCTGCAATTCCGGAGGTCAAAAGTCTTAAACCAAGCTCATTGGGATAAGAAGGTACTGGCAGGGCTCTCTTCCTTTCTGAGAGCTCCAAGGGAGAGTCTGTGTCCTTGCCTTTTCCTGCCACTAGAGGCCACCTGCATGTCTTGGCTCATGACCCCTGCCCTCTTCAAGGTCAGCCGTAGCAACTGAGTCCTCTTGTGGCCATCTCTCTGCTTCTCTCCTGCCTCTCTTTGCCCCTTTTAAAGATGCTTATGATTACATTGGGTCCACCTGGATCATAATCTATTTATCTTAAGGTCAGCCGATTAGCAAGTTTTATTCCATTACAACCTTAACTCTCCTTTACCAGGTAATCTGACATATTCATGGATACTGAGGACATGGACATCTTGATCTGAGGGTTATTCAACCTGCCAGAGAGAGAGAGTACTGTTAATGTAGGAGGTGTGTTAAAGAAAAGACAAAGACCGCTGTAGTGATTGGAAGAGTGAGTCTGAGTTGACCAATTTATGGGTTAAGGGAAGACCTGCTGGGGAGGAAATTCACCAAGTGGCTTCCTGAAGGGAAAATGTCAGGGAATTTTCTATGCTTGGAAAGGAAGTTTCATTGTGATTATGCTAACTAAGAATTGCTATTTGCATCCTGGGTTGGACAGAATGAGTCCATTGGCTCATACATGGCTGGTTAAAATAAGTCTCACAGTATGTTAGTCAAAAAGGAGTTTTAAGTGTGGTCCAGGAGGGTCTCCTGTCCTGGTCACACCAGGTTCCTTAGGAGCTTCAGCTAGCTAGAGCCAGAGGAGTGAGACCCAGCACCCAGTGCCACATCCAGTAGAAAGGCCCTTTCATCTATTATTTCTCCCACTGTACAGATGTGGAGCCTGAGGCTGGGAGAGGCCACAAAACTTGTGAATAGCAGAGTCAGGATTCAGACCTGAGAAGTCTCCCTTCTTTGTCACTTTACTCCAGGCCTGGCTGAGCCTCTTCTCCTGTAGCCACTCAGACCGAGAGAAGAGGGGGTGATGGTGGTGGTGGGGGGATTCAGCTACGGTACTTCCCGGGAGTCAAGCTGTGCAGATGGGAAAATCACTGCAGAGCCCTGCCGAGAGCTTTGGGAAAATGCATTTCCTGAGTGAATGGGGACATTTGTAGATGAAACTCACCAAGCATCAGGCAATGCCTCTCATGGCAGAAAACATGATCAGCTTCTGACATTAACCCCAGGGCAGGAAGGAGCAGCTCATTAAGCTCTGGTGGGGATGCTGACAGCCGCAGACGTGAGGCCATGTTTATAAACGACTAACAGTGGGGACCAGTGACACCTCATTACAGGCGCCCATCAAGGGCTGTTCTTCCCTCTTCATCGCCCACCATCAATCTTCCAGTGCGGAGCCTGTAATTAGGACCCGTATTGACTCTTGATCAATTTGTTTTGTTAGACTGAGGAAAGACATTGCTGGTTACAGGTACACATCGAAAAGGTTGTCACATGAAAGTGTGTGGGTGTGTTGGGGGACAGGGAGAGGTGGAGGCGGCGTGTCTGGACTGCTGGGTCGGCTGCAGCCCACAGAAACGTGCCTAAAGGATTCATCTCCTCTGGGGTCATGTGACGGCGAGGGCCCGGTGTCCCCCAGCTGGGGCCTCTGAGACTTTGATCATGTATCACACAGAACTGCCAGCTGCTACCTGCTGAGTGAGCCCTGTGAGCCGGGCGCTGCTCTACACCATGCGAGCTAATTCTTGCGTCAGCCCTGCCAAGTTTTTCCAGTGGAGGAATGGAGGCTCAGTGTGGAAAAGTAACTTGCTGGGTCAAGGTAGGCCTACAGCTGTGTGTGTGATTGCCTTAGATTCACGTCATGCCATTCACGGCGGAAGTGGGCGAAGATCTTGGGTACAGCCTGCTGGGCAACACTGCCATGTCTAAAGAAAACTGTCATGACCTGGGTGTTAGAGGAGAGCTCAATTAGCTCTCATTCTAGCAAATAAGGACCCCTGGAGGCCACACTGAGGACATGGGCCACTTCTAGGGGTGTGCCACCTGGGCTGTCAGAGAGCTTGAGGTTTCTGAGACAAGCACCTCTTCTGGGGATAGACCATCAGGTGCTCTCCATCCAGCTTGCCCCACAGCCCGGCTACATGACCAGTTCTGTGGCCTTCAGCCCACGGTCACATGACAACCCTCTGGTGATGCAATGGTTTCCTGTGTAGATGATCTTGGGAAAGATAACGACAGCTTTAACCGTTGCCTTTCTCATGGTGTATCAACTTCTTATAAGTTCTGTGAATGTGAGCCTAGGCCAGGGAATGACCATACCCTTGGGAACTGGACAAGGACAAGACCCTGATATTTGGGGCAACAACTAAGCAGTTCCCTTGATGAATTCCCCTGGGAAATTTTCTGGTCACCTTTTCTGAGTCAGAGTGTATCATCCAAAGATGCAGGACCTTTAGCTGTTAATATTGAGGGAGGCAGGACTGATATTTTATCTGTTGTCTCTGTACATACCCAATGTCACCTTCCTAGTCTTGTCTTGTAATGCAGACACTCAATAGTCTGGGTTCTGACCTGGAGAAGGAGCTGAGGATGGCTCAGCACAGGAGAGGAAAACAAGAAGAAGTGGGCTCTCTCATCTGCTCCTTGGGCTTCATAGATTGAGGCTGAGAATTCCGACTGATCCTCTCTCTAAGAGCAGCTCGGAGGCTGGGCAGGACCAGAAGGATCGTTATTCTGGGCCCCAAAGTAGGCAAGACATGACTCAGGACGAACCCACGACCAGTATAGCGCAAAAAAACTAAGACATGATAGTTTCCATATGGAAAAGTCGATTTTCACTGGGGAGGAGCCCAGAGATAGGTCCATTGTGTGCATTTCAGGACATGCCTGCAAGTTCTCTGATGTTCTCCTATTGAGAAATGGGTCAATGTCTCCTTTCCTTGAATCTGGGTCCATCTTAGTGGCTAGATGAACAATGTGGCTTCCAAGGCTAGGTCATAGAGGGTGATACGGCTTCCTCTTGCTTCTCTTGGGACACTCACATTTTGTGCGCTGAGTCATCAGAACAGAAGACTGCCATGTGAGGAAGTGCAGCGCACCTGGAGAGACCACACACAGGAGTTCTGGCCTGTTGAGATCCCCTGACAACTAGTTTTAATCACCAGACATATGAGCAAGATGCTTCTAGGTGACACCAGATATCAGCCATTGAGTCACCCCCAGCCTCTGAGTTTTTCCAGCTGAAGCCCCAGACATCGAGTAGGGACGTCACCTCCCTTTGCTCTAATTCCTGACACTCAGAGTACATGAGCATAATAAAATAACTACTTCGGGCCAATAAGTTTCAGGTAGGTCTTATGCTAGTAACTGGAACAGTCATTAGCTCTGAGCTTTGAATTAGACCCTTGACTTGTTTGAACCAAAGACGGGATGATGGTATCTACCTCACAGAGTAGGAGTGTGACAATGTGTATTGAAGCTGCTGGTATGCAGTAGGCACTCAGCAAATTATGGCTTCTTAGCCTTCTAGAAGGCCCTCCCCATGTCACTTGGCCTCCCCTTTAGGGAATTTGGGTCTTTACTGCCAAGTCAAATGAAAAGTTTTACATGGGCTCCACTGCCTTTTTCTAATTAAAATCATAAAAACCCTCTGTTAGCACCTTAATAACTTCTGCCAGGCTGAAGGCAAGTTTCATAAACAGACTCCTTAAACTGAATCTGAAGCTACTGATGTAAAATAAAACTTAAAAAAAAAATGAGCCCCCAGGGTCTCACTGCAGCCACAAAAATGAAAATAGCAAAGACCCCCACTCCCCTGGGTTATGACTATCAAAGTCTGTTGGGATCTCATGGAGAGTTGAAAATGCAGATTTCTGGAGCACAACACAGAGTAAGTATTTTTTGAGAGACCCACAAATCCATATTTTTAACAAGTTCTTCATCCATTAAATTTTTAAAAGACAGCTTTATTGAGATATAATCCACATACCATAAAGTTAACCATTTCAATGTGTACAATTCTGTGGTTTTTAATATTTTCACAGAATTGTACAACCATCACCACAATCAAATTTAGGATGTTTTCAACACCCCAAAAAGAAACCTCCTACTCGTTAGCAACCACCTCCCTCATTTCTCTGTAATCCCCCAGTCCTAGGCAACCCTTGATCTACTTTCCATCTGTATTGATATGCTTACTTTGGCCATTTCATTTAAATGGAAACACAACATATATGGTCTTTTTAAAATGATTTCTTCCACTTAGTATAATGCTTTCAAGTCTTGTCTATGTCATAATATCATCAGCATTTCATTCCTTTTTATTGAACTGAATAATATCCCATTTTATAAATTTTCTACATTTAAAAAATTTTTTTTATTATTATTGTTATTTATGTCTTTTACATTTTGTATTCCCCTTGGATAGCCCACCACCAATTCACCCGTGATCCATCTCCATGGTCCTTTGTATTCTTTTCTATTCCATTTATAAAATTTTCTACATTTTATTTATTCATTCATCAATTGATGGACATTGGATTTTATACTTTTTGGCTATCATGAAAAATGTGGCTATGGACGTTCATGTACAAGTTTTTACATGGATATGTGTTTTCTTTTCTCTTGTGTACATATTTCTAGTTCTGGAATTGCTGAGCTATGTTGTTAGTCTATGTTCAATCCTTGGAAGAATGGCCACATTCCTTTACAAAGTGGTTGTCCCATTTTACATGCCTACCAATAAGGCAGTAAGGTTCCAGTTTCTTCATATCTTTGCCAGTACTTGTTATTTTCTTTTTGATTATAGCTTTCTCAGTGTGTGTGAAATGGTATTTCATTGTGCTTTTGATTTGTGTTTCCTTGATTACTTATGAGATTGACCTTCATTTTCATGAGTTCATTGCTTATTTTCTTATCTTTTGGGGATAAATCTCTATTTAGATACTTGGTCTCCCATTTTAAGTGATCAGAACCCTTAGAATGAAATCTACTCTCTTAAGCTTTTGTGCGTACAGTATAGTATTGCTGACTACATGTATATTGTTGTGCAGCAGGTCTGGAGAATGGCTTCATCTTATTTAACTGAAACTTCACACCTGTTGAACAGTGACTGTCCAGTTCCCTTCCCCCTCACCCCAGGCCACTGCCATTCTACTCTCTGCTTCCATCAGTTTTAGATACTTCAGTAAGGGGAATCATGTAGTGCTTATTCTCTGTGATTGATTCCTATAACTTAGCATAATGTTCTCCAGGTTCATTCCCATTGTTACATATGGCAGGAGTACCTTTTTCTTTTTTAATGGATGAATGCTATTCCGTGGTATGTATAGACTACATTTTCTTTATCCATTCATTTATCAAGGACGTTGCGTTTGTTTCCACATCTTGGTTTTCAGTGAACATGGGAATGCAAATAAAGAAGATCCAAATAAATGGAACAATATCCCTATTCATGGATCAGAAGACATGATATTGCAAAATGTCCATATTAGTCAAAGTGATTTATAGATTTAATGAAATCCCTATCAAATTCTCATTGCATTTTTTCAATCATAGAAAAAAAATCCTGAAATTCATATGGAGTCACAATGGACCCTGAATAGCCAAGGACAATCTTGAGAATAAAGAATACAGCTAGAGGCATCACCTTTGCTGATTTCAAAATTTATCACCAAACTATAGTCATTAAAACAAACTGTAGTCATTGTCTTTATATTGTTTTAAAGACAATATAGGGCAATGGAAGAGAATAGTGATCCCAGAAACACACCCATGCATATATGACCAATTGATCTTTGAAAGGAGTGCCAAGAATCCACAATGGTCTCCTCAACCTATAATATTGGGAAAACAGGCTATCCAAATACAAAAGAATGAAACTGGACCCTTATTTGACACCATGCACAAAAACTTAAAATGGAAAAGAGACTTAAATGTAAGACCTGAACCCATCAAAATACCAGAGGAAAAGGTTTATAATACTGACTTGGCAATGATTTCTTGGATATGATACTAAAGCACAGGTTACAAAAGCAGAAATAAGCAATTATGATTATTTAAAAACTAAAAATCTGTGCAGCAAGGGAAAAATCAACAGAATGAAAGGTCAACTACCAAACAGGAAAAAATATCTGCAAACCACATCTATGATAACAGGTTAGGAAACTCCTAAACTCAATAGCATAAAACAATAACACAATTAAAAAATGTGCAAGGACTGGGGTTAGCATGTCCCTAATGAAGACACACAAATGGTCGACAGGTACATGAAAATATTACAATATCACTAATGATTTGAGAAATGCAAGTCAAAAGCACTATCAGATAGAGGGAGGGAAGGGAAAGGGCACAAAATGGAATAGAAAAGAACACAAGGGACCATGGAGATGGATCACGGGTGAATTGGTGGTGGGCTACCCAAGGGGAGTGCAAAATGTAAAAGACATAAATAACAATAAAATATATATTTATTAAAAAAAATTAAAAAAAGAAAAAAAAAGAAAAGAACACAAGGGACTATGGAGATGGATCACGGGTGAATTGGTGGTGGGCTACCCAAGGGGAGTGCAAAATGTAAAAGACATAAATAACAATAAAAATATATATTATATATAAAAAAAGATAGAGCATATCAGATAATAAATATGCTATTTGATAGCAGCATCCTGTTAGAACAGCTATCATAAAAAAAAAGATAGTGAGTATTGGCAAGGATGTGAAGAAATTGGACACTCTCAGTGGGCCTATGAAATAGTGTAGCCATGATGAAAAACAGAGTGGAAGTTCCTCTAAAAATGAAAAATGGAATTACCATAGGCTCAATAATCCACTCATAGCTTTATACCCACAAGAATTAAAAGTGGGATCTCCTAGAGCTATTTACACCACCATCCCGTTGGATTTTGAGATTATCTCTCCAACTGAGGTTTCAGAGCTGAAGGGACCCTTGAGCATAATGTTCTGATTTACTGTTGAGGAAGCGAAGGGGGAGCTGGCTCCAAGAGGGGATGAATCTCCATCCCTCTGCCCATTGTTGGGAGCACCATAGCAGAGGGCTCATCAGTGTTCCCTGTACTGTGCTCCCTCTAGCCATCATTATAACTCAGGAACTTCATGCACCACCAGCCCGCAGACACAGCCCCATTTCCCCCCAACAGCGTTGAGCCCTCAGCTGCGATGGAGCAGGCAGCCCAGATCTTCCCTCCTGAAATATTTCTGAGAACCCCAGGGGTCCTTGCAAGCACAGAATTTAGCAGCTGCCCTCTGAGCAGGAGGGAAACTCCCCTTTCTGGTCTCTTGCAGAGCAGAGCTACTGCCTGGGGGCTCTCTGATGGTCTTGGGCACCCGACCTTCTCCAAAGACAGGTACGTTCACGAGCATTTGCTAGGGGTGGACATTGTTTAAACACTTTACATGAATACCCCTGTTTTGGGATTTAAGAACTGAGGCTCAGAATGCTTATGTACCTTGCCCAGTGTCACAGCAGGTCAGGGTGCAGACTTTGAACTCAGAAAGTCTGGCTCCGAGATTCTGCTGTCAACCGCCTGTCCCCTGAGCGCCGAGCCCGGCATACCATGTCTTGGACTCTCTCCTATCACTGGGCCTTGCGACCCCGGGGGCTTTCATCTCACCAAACTCCCCTGCATTCCCCACACTAAACGTAGTGCCTGACATGCGGTCAGCCTCCCGCCCCTGTAAATATCCGTATGAAGGAGTATGTCTGCCTCAAGATAGGCGTCTCAGCAAAGCTTTCATTTGGAAAAAAAAAATAAAAGTCTAGGTGCAGCACAGGAACAGCAGGAGACACTCAGGTCTGAGTCGCAGAGGCCAGCGAGGCCTGGACAATTCCCCTGCTCCCCAGACCTGCCCAGAGGAATGTCAGGGGCTGCGGCGACCATGACTGAGTAGTCACCGTGGCCCTGAGAAGAACCTGCTGGCTAGTACTGACTTGTCAAAAGAAGGGCCCGGAACTGTGGGTGATCCCAAAACACAAATTTATGAAAATACCACTCCCTGTTGAGAACCATTGGCTCAACTAGAAAGAGAAAAGCCAGCACTGAGGCCTCCCACTGAGAGCTAAATGGGAGAAAGATAGCTCGCAAAGCTGCTGTAAATGCTTTGCGGGAGGCTTGGAGACTGTAAGATGCCAGAGGATGCGCTGACTGACCCTGTCTCAACGCCACCTGGGAGACCAAGGACAGGCTCGGCCCCCAGTCTGGGTGCTCGCTTGTCACTCGCTCTGGCCAGAGGACCCGAAGTGGGCTGGCCTGGGTTCTTCCCAAGGCCTCAAATGGCTGATGAGTCAGATGATGCACTTTGGAAGTCGCTAGCAGGGGGCACGAGGAAGAGTCTTAGTGGGCTCTCTGCAGACTAGACTCAGGTGAGGAACAGGGGGACCTAGTCACTTTAGGGGGTCCCAGGAAGCACTACAGAAATGAAGAGCTGAGACAGGGAAGGAAAAGAATTGTGAAAATTCACTTCTGGTTTGCTTTGTTGGGGTCTAGTTTATAGCTACCTTTGTCCAGACCTGCTGTAACATCCGGTGTGTGTGTCCTGGGGGTAAGGCTGAGACCGAGGTCACAGTCAGTAGCAGACCCTCTTGGGACCTGCTGGTAAACCTACCTCTGATTTGAGGAGGGGAGCGAGGAATGTGTTTGCACTAATGCCGAGGTCACATTCTGCATACCCTGTAGGCCTGCACTGGTGCGTGAGCGCAAATACAATTAAATTCTATCTTGACCCCCACATCAGAACCAAATCAGTTTTCCTTGGGACTCGTGCAAAGTTGTCAAGAGTGGGTCTCCAGCCCGAGTGGCCCGGAGTCATCCGTCTGTTGCCGAGCACGTTGCCCAAACTTTCCGGCAAAGGCAGCGATTTCCAGGCACAGCTCCCTGATTGGTTCAGCTCCTGGTGGATCTGTTTGATCTGGAATTTTCCCAAGGCCCCGTTCCATTTGCCAGCTGAACAGATTACATTGATTGATGTGCGTGTGCATTTCAAGGCAGTTTTAGGTAAAGCAAATCTGCCTGAACTCCCAGCGCTGACTGCACTTTGCCTCCTGACACTGGGGATGGGCAGGGAGGGACCAGTAGCAGCCGTGCTGGCCTGGGCAGGGAGCAGCCCTGGCTCAGGTGTGCCTGGTGGGCCCGGAGCCCTTGGCACTCACAGGTGTGTGACAGCACTCCATAGGGCCCTGTCTCTGAACACAGGGCCGATGGCAGACCTGCCTCAGACCTGCTCCTCCGGGTTTCTGAGAGGAACCAACAAGGCTGGAGCCACACCGGGCCTGGGTGTCTTCCTCCCCTCAGATACCAGGGGCTTCCAGCCATCTCCCAAGTTCAGTGATGCTACCAGTTAATTTCTGTGTTTGGAGAATTTGGAGCTTTAAGGAGCTGCCCACAAAGTGCCTCTGTTTCGTCTTCCTCCTCCCACACCGTCACTAGAACCTTTAACAGATGCCGGGGTGTAGGGAATCTAAAACCAAAGAGCTACCCTCATATCTGATCACTCTCTGCACGCACCTCACCAGGACTCAGGTGATGAGCCTTGGAGCTTGGTCCTCAGATGGCCCCAGCCCACCTTAGCCTCAGGCGCTCATCTTGCAGGTGCCCCCCACCCTGGCAGTGCCACCCTACATGCCAAGGAGCCTCCATTCAGGTCAGCCTCGGGGTCCCACAGCCTGGAGCTCTCCTACCCGCCTCCTACCCAGTGGTCAGAGATAAAGCACTCCTCTCTGCCGAGAACATGGCGGACACAGCTTCCTAGTGATTTCTGAAGCACTGACACATCCCAGCAGGAGCTGGCAAACTTTCTGTAGTGGGCCAGAGAGTGACTATTTAGGCTTTGTGGGCCATGTGCTCTCTGCTGTGACGCTCAGCTCTGCTGTCGTAAGTGCATGCACAGGTGTGCTATGTTCTGAGAAAACATTATTTACAAACTTAAGCAGTTGGCTGGATTTGGCTTGCTGACCAGTTGCTTAAACACTGACTTATAGCTTGGACCCCAAGAATGATTATATTGGCTGCTATCATTTGTTGAATACATATCAAAGTTCAGGGGCTAGGTCCCATAGGATTCTGGGTTAGTGGCTTTGGGGAGGGACCCCTTCATCTGTGCGTTTGAAAATTTCCTGGGTGACGAAGTGCGGCTGGAAACAGTGCAGCGCCTCTCCCTTTGCTGCTGGGACAGTGACAGCAACACAGCCGGGTCAGCGGCAGGATGGGGTCACGGCTCTGGTCTTCCCTGCACGGGACCCCTTCTGCTTCAACCTGCTTATCTGGAGGCTTCTGGAGACTCCCCCCCTGGAATACCAGTGGTTTGATGAGCTCAGCGGAGGGTATCAGTGGGCTCAGAGGTCGTGTTCCTCACCTCGTTAATTTTCAATTGCCTGCCATTTAGCTCAGAGGTCCTGCCCACCACACAGTGAAACCCAGTGACAGGAATATTAATGTCACATGGCCAAGAGCTGGGAGCTCCTGGAGTAGACATGGGAGAGGGGTACCTTGAAAACAGACTCATATCTGAAAAAGAAAATCAACCTATTAGTAGAAGACTAGACTGAGTCATTTTCAACTCGAACCCCTTTACCTGTTCACTCATTCATATAATTTTTCTTTCATGTATTCATTTACCAGTTAGTTGGCGCTTGGAGCCAGCTTCTGTTCTGGTATCCGGGAAACACATCTGAGTCAGACATTATCTTTGGCTTCATTTTCCTATGATTCGTGTGGCTGAGGGAACTAATGAGTGGCCAGGGAGGAAGAGGGGGCGATCTTTGATCAGAATTAGGACCAATATAGAGCAGGAGTCTGGGCTGCATTAGAAGTCCTTCTAGGACCCAGGGTCAGAGTTCAGGCCCTGGTCCAGAAATATCATGAAGGTCACTAGCCCACATAGATCCACATCCTTGAGTTTCGTCGCCACAGAGAGACCTTGAATATGGGTGAACATCCTGAGTCTTTTTTATGACCTACAACATTAACCTCAATCATGATAGATCCATTTTCAGGTATCAGGGCCCTATGACTTTGAGCTAGGAGAGGAAGGGGCTTAGGAGAATCCAGAGTATCTTTTGTTCTTCTCATTACTGTAGTCTCCACTCACTGGGGTGAAGGCGAGGAGAAGCCATCTGGTCAGAAAGACCTGATTTTGTAGAACAGGTTTTGGGTTGAGAGCTGCTGTAAGATTTTAAGATCAGCACATCTTAAGAATGAATTCATTCATGGGCCTCCCTGGTGGCGCAACGGGTTAAGTGCAGCACTATGAAGCTATCCAGAGCCACTGCAGCACAAGTTCGATACCCAGCCAGGGAGATTCCCACATGGCGCAGCAGCCCTCTCCTGCCTCGCCCGCTGCTCCCCTCATCACTGTGTTTCAGTGGATCTGCCTGTTCTGCTCCCCGTTCTGTCTCTGGTGAATCCTCTCACCACCCCACACCTCTGGCCTATACCCCAGCTTGTATGCATAAATAAATCTTTAAAAAAAAAAAGAATGAATGGATTCTGAAGCAGGAAGAGATTTTGTACTTTAGAGAGGGAAATTTCCTCAAAAGCCATCATCACCACCTAACCATGCCCACAATTTCAGCTGAGTATTTTTCCATGTCAAACTCGTAGGATGTCAGAGCCAGAGGGGACCCAGGGGTTGTTCTGGATAGTGGTCTTTAACTCATGTGTCTGGAGTTCTCATCTCTTTGGTGGTACTTGTGGAGAGGCTGGGCCAGGTGTGGGGGAGTCCTGGGCTGGGCGAGGCAGCAGGGGAGTTGGAACTCCCTTGGAGACAGACTACTCTGTCTTCCCTTTCCCACCTGCCAGCACAGCCCCCCACTTCCACCCATATTCCTTTTCTCCCTGGGGAACAAACATTCCTGGCTATTGAGAGAAGAGCAGTTCAATGCTTCATCATGCCCAGATGCACTTATCTAAGGAGAGGTGGGCCAGAGCATGTGCAGAACAGCTGTCCTCCAAGGCCAAGTCCTGGGGCACTGGCTGGCAGAGAACTGGCACCTGCAGAAATGGCATGGTCTCTTATTGTCCAAGAGACAAGGTGGAAAAGGGGTTGTTTTAAAGATTTCTGTCCACATGGTTATGTTGCTTTTCCTGAGTGTTTCAATGAGAAAGTGTCCTTAGGTGGACACACAGGTGACACGCCAGTATCACTACCTTCTGGTCACTTTTTATTCTTCCAAGAAACCAGTGAAAGAGCATTTCCAATTGACACTTGAAACTCTGGAAAATTTCCTCCCAATTTTTGTGATATCTCCTCCTTTAGATCAGATCTTGGTTTATCAGCTCTTCCCATTATTATATTAAATGTCTGCATCTGATTCTTTTGATAATTTAATCTTTTGCTAGCTATATCAAGGGCTGGGCACATGGAATATTCAAGATACTGGAGTCCAGTCTTGTCTTCAAGGTTCTTGGAGTCTAGAGGGGGAAGGCAAAAGAGAAAGGGGGCAGAGCTGTAAGAGTTTAGGCACCAGGGCCTGCTGAGTATTTGTTCGTTGAAGAGCAAACAGCAGGGCTTGAATGCCTGAGCTCAGGGTGGGCCTCATTTCCATAAAGCGCCAAGCGAGTGGCGCCCCCTGGAGGCAGGCGGTGCAGCCAACCCTTCCCGGTACTGTCTCGCTTACCTGCCCCTGGTCACTTCATCGCACATCTGTATTCACTGCATGATTCCGGGAGATGGTACCGCTGGGGCCTGGGGGAAGTTGGAAGGCATCATATAGGAATAGGAGAGAAAGGTGCAGAAAGAAGAAAAGAGCATTTGAAGCAGGGGAAATTGCTTTTGTGGAGGCTCAAACTCTACTGAAGCTCACATCTATATTATCCCAGGTGGGCCCAGAAAGGGCAGAGAGGTAGGAGAGCAAATCTAGAGGAGGCCAGTGACTCACATCTGCACACGTTTGTCTCCTGTTTGGGAGGCTAGATGCTCAATCTTGATCAAAGCATGGATGGGTTTGTGTTTCACGTGCCTTATGCTGCCTTCCAGAATATTCATCCCTTCCCAGTCTCCTTCCCAGTCCCCCAACGGTGCTGTTTATCGTTCCTTTGAGGTCCTGGTGTTCTTGGAAGCTGGTTTTTTCTCTCATTCTTATTGAAGTTCTAATTGTATGGAGAGGAATTTAGGTTGGTTTGACCTGAGATAGGCTTTTAGAAGCCAATGAGGGTGTTTTTCTTCAGATATTTAGCAGTAATTGTTTTATGAAGTGCTCTCAAGTCCACACTCAGAGAACAAGCCTATAATTTCTATTCAAATAGCCTCTAATGAGATGATGTTTTTGTCAACTTCTGGGGCCAAGTCAGGCTGTGGAAAAAAATATATTTCAGATTCCTTGGCCCTCAGAGAAACTCAAAATGTGCACTGAATAAGCTTGGGAGCATCATGGAGACTTGAAAAATAGGCAGCTGAAGTGAGATACAGGGCGTGAGAGGTCTGAGAATCTTCAGGGGCTTTATCTCTGCATCATTTATTGACTTATTCAGGGGAGTTTGCCCAACACCTACTGTATGCGTGTGCCAGTGCTGGAGTAAGGGGAAGGCATCAAAGGATGAGCGAGAAGATCAGTCTTAGCTTCAGAGAACAGATTGATGATTACCAGAGGGGAAGAGGGTTGAGAGGGTGAGTGAAATGGGTAACGGGGTCAATTGCATGGTGGTGGGTGGAAACTTGGTCGTCATTCATATAAACAGGTGTCAGAGTGTCCTGCTGTGCACCTGAGACCTATGTTAAAACCTAATCTTTTTTTTTAAACGAAGCAAATTCAGCTCCACGAGACCCAGCGCTGTGTGATGAGTGAGTGAGCGTGCATGTGTGCCCTTACATGGGGGTGCGTGGCAAGGAGCCCATGGCGTCAGTGCTGCAGTGTGACAAGAGCATCACTCCGGGGTCACGCAATTTGTCATCCAAATTGGGGCACCTTTGGAGCAAATGCTAAACCCTGGACAAGGAGCATGGACCAGGACTGTCTCAGATAGACCAAGGCATCGGTTCACCCCACAAAATGCCTGGACCAGCGGGGAGCAGGTGATTTCCTGGAAAATTCCCCTCTAGATCATCCAAATGGCTTCTTCCTATCCATAATTTTGTCTCCCTCCAGTTAGGGGGACCCCAGTTCCATCATCCCTTCCTCTGGGGAGCCTTCGTAGACCCGTCTCCCCAGCCCTGATCTTCTCATACCCCATGTATTTCCTCACTTTGCATCTGTGGACCGTTTCATGGTATGTGTCCCTCCCTCACACCACAAAAATGGGACCATCCATGATGATTTTACCATATACGGGCGTTTAAATACTGGAAGGGTGAGTGGACTGGCCTTTGAAATGCTGTCCCACTAGCCAGGTGGCCAGACACCTGGAGAAGAAGGGGAGGTGATAGAAGGAGCTGGAACCAGCGGGTATCCTGGCAGAGAACTGTGGGGTGAGGTCTGGCTCCAGGAGGGCGCGCATGGGAGGTGGGAACAGCTCAGGCTGGCTTGGGGGGTGCTGTGGGAAGGTACTTGGAGAGGGAAGGCCACATCCTGTTGGGTTTGCCAGCCGCACTGGGAATTCCCCTCTAGGCTGGTGCACCTTTCTTTTCCTGGGCTTTGGCTCAGTGAGCTCTAAGAGATATGCCCTTGACCCTTCCACTGTCTGGCTCACTGCTTCAGGGCATTTTTCCTAATCACCCCTACCATGTGCGTTCTGATCTGGATCAAGCTTTTCCTCAGATTTGGAAAAGTTGAACAACTATGCAAACTTCGGGCTAGTTCCAGAAAATGTGCGGCTTGGACACTCAGTGTCAAGCCAGCACAGAACTTGGCAAACAAAGTCACACGGGCGGCCTTGCCCCACTGTTGCATCTCCCGGACAGGGGCTGCAGAGGCCTGTGGGGCTCTGGGAGACCGGCTCTCTCCAAAGCTTCAGCTGCCAACATGGTAGCCACGCGCAGTCTCCAGCTCTGAGAGTTCACGGGCTTATAAAATATGCATGAGACAAATGCCATCTTCCGTTTATCTCCATCTACCGGTATTGTGTTCCAAGTGTGCATTTTTTCCTCCTAATAAGGTTCTCTTCTTTCCAGACATGACTTATCCATCCTCTGGGTGGCTGGAGCTGGGCAGGTCCCACAGTGCTCCATCTTCCCCTGGCACAGAGGTGTGCGGCTCCACGGAGACGCGCTGACCCCAGTCACCATGTCAGAGCCGCAAACCATCTCCTTAAGTGTATGATTTGTTTTCTTGCAATGTCATACTTTCTGAACGCCCCCACCAGCCCACAAATTGCACCAGATAACAGCTCTCAAGCCCCTTCCCCCTCCCCCGCTGTCTCCACCAGCAGAGCCTGTAAGGAGAACCCAGGCTCATCTCCAGCAGCAGCGACGAGAATTTGCTAATTAAAATGAAAAGCCTGTTCTGGGATCATGGAAGGAGGCCTCTAAAAGGCACCCACAGGAAATCTTTCGACAAACAAAATGGCCTTCCAGCCGGGCCCTCATGGAGCCCAGGCATCCTTCTAACGGCAGGGAGCTGGAAATGCTCAGTCAACCGCTCCTGAAATCCAATGAAGACCAGAGCCATCTCTAGGTGCCCCTATCCCTTTGTCCTCCCAGGCCCTGGGACCTCACATAGATTCACACACTTCTTTTGAGATTTAGAGAGAGAAGAGACTTTGGATGGTTCAGTCAAGTGGTTTTCTTTCTTTTTTTTTAAATATATATATTTTTATTGTTATTTATGTCTTTTACATTTTGTATTCCCCTTGGGTAGCCCACCACCAATTCACCTGTGATCCATCTCCATGGTCCCTTGTGTTCTTTTCTATTCCATTTTGTGCACTTTTCTTTCCCTCCCTCCACCTCCCCCCCACTCCGCTGATTGTCTCTCTCCTATTTGGTTTCCTTATAGTCCTGTTATAAGTGAAACCATTCAATATTTTTCTCTTTCTTTCTGGCTTATTTCACTGAGTATGATCCCTTCTAATTCCATCCATGTCGCTGCAAATTGCATGTGTTTATCTTCTTTCCATGCTGAATAGTATTCCATTGTGTATATGTACCACATCTTCTTGATCCAATCATCTATTTTTGGACATCTGGGTTGCTTCCAGACCTTTGCTATTGTGAACAGTGCCGCAATGAACATACGGGTGCATGTATCCTTTCGGATTAGTGTTTTTGTATCCTTTGGGTAAATTCCCAAAAGTGGGATTGCTGGGTCGTATGGAAGCTCCATGAAGTGTTCATCTTAATGCAGTTCAGCCCTTGGAGAGTGACTTCCTTGTTCAGTACAATTTGAATCAACATTAAATGGGTGGTAGATTTGGAGTAGGTCTGGAGGTCTTAAAAAGTACTTAGATGAGAACTGTTGTTTTTGTCCACGATTATGGTAAATGATCAAATATTGAATGGTCCTTGGGTTTTGAAACTCTTTAATCTAAATGTCATCAGTCATCTAAAACGGAAGTTTTAATGTGTAACTTGCTTCAAGAAAGGTTTGAAGCCCTGCAAAGTGAATTAGCTGTAGTGTGGTAGATATGAATTAATAGCTAGTTAAAATACAATATTTTACATTTAAGACCACTTGGAAATTTTTGTGTCTTCACTAAGAATTGAGGGGGACCATCAAATATTGATCATTTTGTGCCTCTGTATCTAGAAATAAGACTGAGAGACAATTTCACATGCTTTTCCTGAACCTTAGCTGTACAGTTTGATATATATAAATCTGAAACTTATGTCTAGGGTCACTTGGACAAAATGAAATAAAAATCACAAAGAATCATATCAGCAAGTGCCAAATTATAGTTGGATGAACTCTGCTTCAATCAAACATCAATTTTAAGAGACATGGTCAAAATTTGTGATTAATTTCATATTATTATCATAATCCTATAAATCATGATTATATAAAAGATATATCATAGTGTTAATTTAATGAACATCTCTTTAAAATAGAGAGTAGGAGAGCCTTTATAAATAGTTAAAATACAGTGAGACTTGAGTCACTGAGGTTTAAATGACAGTATGAGAATTTGCTTTTGCCAATACTGCCCGGAAAAAAAGTGAAGATGCTTGTATTGTGTTACTGGTAGGATATTATGTTTGAGTACTGAGTAAACTACTTAGATAATTTGCTTGGCAAATTGTTCCCTTATGTCATAAAATGTAAATGTTGAAATTCTTTTGATTAGCCAAAGATATAAGTAAGTGACCCACTTACTCCTAAATGCTAATCCCCCAAGACCATGTGTGTTTGGACACAGACTATTTCCCTTCGCTCATCTCCTTCTCTCCAGATAGCCTAGAGTATTAAACACCATACAGTTTCTAAGTGGGCAGAACATTAACCTCAAGTTCTTTGTACTTGCTCTTCCTGAAATGCTCTCCCCAAAACCTCCCTTTGTCATTCCACTCTACTGATTTTCTCTTTCTTATTAAAAACTGTTTTTCTGTGTAATGTGTCACCGCCTGAAATCATGTATTTGTTTCTTTACTTTTTCCTCTCAATTTAGTCACCAAAAAGTATGGAACTTGACTTTGTCTAATTGTTGCATTCCCAGCACTGGAGTGCATAAATATTTTGAGTTCTAAATTTAAAGTCCTTTTAAAGAAAAAGGAATAGAAAATTACAAAAGGAAACAAGAATGAAAGTTAATATTTATTTAGAATGTGAGACGAGAAAATTATAAATATTAAAATGCCAATAACTACTATAAGCATTATAAAATCTGAAAAATAGAATGTTTTTAATGCTTTTATTGCCTGACCAGTCTCTATACTAGTCTCCCCTTTTTTTGAGGTGGTAGATCTTTGAATGCCACTTCAATAGAATATCTGTAGAATGAATAGAAAGATGATTGACTTTGCGTTAGCATAACTGGCATTTTTTTAAAAATAATATTGACAGTTTATGAAAATCTTTCAATATTAAAATTACAGCTAATGACTTGTAAATGATTAAATCTAAATATAAACTATGTTGGGATGAATGTTCTACTGAGTAGATTTTGTATCTTTACATTTCCAACCTTGTTTCTGCTTATCTATACACACACTTCAGCCCTGGATACCCCAGGATATGAACATAATTTATTACAACATTGGACCCTGCACCTCCTTTTCAGCATGTGGTGAGTTTGTACCATGGGATATAGGAATAGTCTGGAACTAATTCCTACACCTGGACTCTATAATAACCTAACTATAAATTGAAGTGATTGTGAATCATATATAGGTCCCAGTAAACCTAGTCCAAATGCATCCCTAAATCTACTTTAGCTCAACTCCAGAAATAATCAGTCATTTCAACACTATAGAATTTCACAGTGGAAAGCTGAGGTCTTAAAAAGACAGCAGTCATAGCTATTTGCAGTTTAAATATTTGCTTTTGCATATTTGTAAAAGCATGTGACTAAGTGAACAGGCTGCTAGGAATTCATACAAGTAAAGCACTTTGAAACTCACCCTTTTTTTCTTATCTTTACAATAAATCCACTTCTGCCAGCATATAATCATACTGTTAGGTACGTACAAAGTAGATGCTAAAAAAATGCCTGTTGAGTGAATAAGTGGTGATGCATAGATGAATAGAAAGGAGTTTTTTGAGGCTCTTCCAAAGCGTTGCTAAATCAGAGTGCCTTTCAAATTAAATTGGACCCATTAGGTGCAGGTTACATTTATCATATTAAAACTAGGCTAAGTGTTTGAGTGATGGGGTCTAGTCTCAATATGAAATATGTCAAGGAAATTTATTCATTTATAAGCACAGACGTACTGACCTTTTCTTTTTTTGTTCTGTGGGGAAATTCACAAATTCTGCATAATTTTGAAGCCCTGTCAAGTGCACTTCCTCGGGAGTTCACCCTTAGCTGAGCCATTACTTGGGGTGTCTATTACTAAAATTATGGAGGAATTTTCTTCAGTGTACATAATATACTTGTCTTTTATGAAGGACAATTTCTACTCTGTGATTTTTATATTCTTAGTTTTTGTCACTCCCAGGTAAAGAGTTTAATAAGTTTTTTTAATGATACTGAGCTAAAAGAAGTTGAAAAACTGAAAGCCCATGTTTTTCAGGATGGTGTAAAAATATAGATTTATTTAAATTTTAATTTACTGTCTATTGTCAAAACAGTGCTAGAAAGGTGATTGGTAGGTCAAAAAACCCTCAAATTGTGTGGAATTTGCTTAATATTCCCAACATTTGATATATTACCTTCATTCTCTCACCCCAGATTTGCACATTAGCGTCACGGGTAGCCAGACAAGTAACCTATAAAGTCCAATGATCTCTTCTAAAGCCTTACTCTGTGTATTCATTTATGCACCAGTATTCATTTTCTCTGAGTATTCTGGACCTAGAGTCTTTCAGAGAATGCCAGAATCAAAATGCTTCTTGAAATTCTGAATTTTTCCACTTAACATTCAGATTGAGAGAGTTGAGATAAAATAAAAAGCTCTGAGGTAAATAATGATATATTGACCTCAAAGTTATGGGCTCACGGCTAGACTTTGTTTTACACTCAATTTAGGAGAATGGAATTCTCTGAGGCTGTGATGGAAAAAAACTTCACCTCGCCTCTGCTAGATATATCAACTGTGAATCAAATATAGGCATTATTTCCCACCCTGACCTGGTTGCCTCTTTAAATGTTTCACTTTTTAAAAACTTCAAATTAATCTTGGGATCTAATGGCATAAATACAGTGTTTAGCATGAAGCCATCATTATTTGGTATGCTGGTGAAAGAAAATATGCATAGCCTTTTTAAAGGTAGATTTTTCTGCTAGGTGTTGTACATGTGATTGGTTCTAAACAAGTGACACTTTGAAGTATTGTGTCAGAGAGCATGTTACTGGCCACGATTTGATTGATTGGAAGATTACAGTAAAATCTTTTAAAGTGTCTGGCAGATAATTTGCTGCTCTACTGCTGTTTACTACAACTGGAAGTAGGGAAACATAAATCAGTTTAAAAGGATTAAGAAAATGGGTAAAAATTATAGGCTGCCTGTTAAAAAGTATTCCCAATACTTTTGGCAAGGCATACTCTATCAGGAAGCACAGATGTATTTCAGTGTGATTGTGATTAGAAAAAGATATTTTTTTTTCTTAGCTACATTTGGCTGGTGTAATGTACATTATTGATTAAAATGTTAGGATCAATAAGTACTTAAAATTGGAATAGAGGAGACCTTAAGAAGGAGAAAAAGGTTATAGTCTGTTGAGTAAGCTATTAAAAGCTTTGTAAAAAATTGATTTTTTGAGCCATGAGCTGTCAATTATGCTTCTTAGCTTTCATTGAGATGTACCGTTCTATAACATGCAGGAACAGATAAAACTAAAATTACATATTGTTATCAGACTCACTAATATTTACAAATGTAATATACTACTAGAAGCTAATTATAAATCTTTAGTTCATCTGAATGTATGTTTTTAATGCTTACTGAAGAGTTGTGTATAATGTTAATAAGGAAGTTGCTTTTCAAGTCATTTAACAGCCAATGGAACCTAACGTGTTTCTCCTTAGAATGCAGTTAATTACATGTCATGCATTTGCACTTTGTCAGGTCCTTTTTAAAATCACAGCTGTAATGTTTTAAATCTGTTTTTGCTCTTTTTCTTAATTCATCTGTATCAAAATCTACCACTTTTATACTATAGCCTATACTATAGGACTTTTATACTATAGCCTCATTACTAGGACTAAATCAATTAGATGTTATTTACATATAAGCAACTGCTTTGTAGGACTACCTTTCATTTGTAGGGGAAAATACTAGTTATATCTAGAAAAATGAATGAGTAATATATAAAACCACAGGGGATTATGTGAAAAATAGAGAGACGACTAATTAAAATACCAAAAAATCAAAAAATTAAATTGAACAACATCCACTAATATAAATTTCAGAAAAACACATCTATCAATACAATTAAAGAACATTTATATGAAATACAGGCAAAAGGTAAAAGCGGTTCAGAAACCAGCACAGCACCTGACAATATTAACAACATGTAATGTATAAGCTACTATAGAGAAAAATGTGAATGAGCATAAAATGAAAGTAAGGAAAGGGATGAAAACTCACTAGTCACTGCTGATTAAAATTCTGAATTTCCTTGAGGCTGCTCTGGGGATCATATTCCTATATATATAACTAATTAAAATTTCATTTTGAAACTTTTGCAAATAGTCTTATAGATTGGATCCAGAAAATATAACTTTTTAAAAAATGAATGATCATTTTAATGAATAGTAATTTTACTATTTATTTCTCTAAGATATTTTGTATACATCAGTATAAATGTATTAACTATCAATATGTAGTTATGAATGAATATTAGACATCATTTGGTTTTTTAATTTTTTTAAAAATTTTTTTGCCTAGAAGAACTGGGATATAGGCCAGAGGTGTAAGGGGGTGAGGGGTTTCACCAGACATGGAGTGGAGAGCAGAACAGGTAGAATGACTGAAATACACTGCTAAGGCAAGACAGGAGAGTTCTGCTGTGCAATGTGGATTAGCAGCTCCTTGGCTGGTGATCAAACTCAGAACATAGTGGTGATAGCTCTGAAACTTAACCCCTAAGTCACCAGGGAGACCAACAGAAGTCATTTCTTATGAATTACATGAACTATCAGTAAAGAATACTGTCTGATAATAATTTTATTTTCAATTCTGCTTATTTAGATTTCTGTAGGTAAGCTCGCTCTTACAATTTGTTATGCATTTGCTTTAAACTTGAATACTGAATTTTGAACCCAGCAGTTTACCTGTGTCACCTACTTTGAATTCTTTTTTTTTTTAAGATTTATTTATTTATACATACAAGCTGGGGTACAGGCCAGAGGCGTGGGGAGGCGAGAGGGTTCACCAGAGACAGAGTGGGGAGCAGAACAGGCACATCAGAAATACACTGCTGAGGGGAGCAGCGGGCGAGGCAGGCAGGAGAGGTCTCCCGCACCATGTGGGATGCTCCCCAGCTGGGTGTTGAACTCGCATTGCGAGCTGTCGACAGCTCCACAGTGCAGCGCTCAACCACTGCGCCACCAGGGAGGCCCCTGTGTCACCTACTTTGAAAGAGGTGTTCTGTGTGGAAAAATCAGTGGTTCATTGTCTAAAGATTTAACTTCTGAGGTTTTATTTATAAAACAAAGCCAACATCTATCGCTTGATACTTCACAGTTTTCATGTCTGTTTTTCTTTTGGGAGCATTTGTGCATTTAGAACTTGATATGTAGTACTCAAGGCATTGTTGGTACATGAATAATTAAAATTAAACATTCCACCCGCAAGAAGCTAAACATAAGTGGAAAAGATAAGCTTAAACAGCTCACTGGTATATTTTCAACAATTAGTTTTAAGGAATATTTTAAAAATGTTCATTTAGTTTGAGATAAATATGGGGAGATAAAAAAACAATTTTCCCTTTACTCTTCTGAGTTCTTAGCTAAAAACCCTGTAATAAAAGACACAGCAACAAGTTCATTAATTTCTTAATTCATCTGTATATGGGAAATACCCAGGAAAAAAATTAGTAACTCTGAGGAGGCAGATTTGGGGGTGGCATATACTGCTGCCCCAAATGTCTTGAAGAGTGTTAAGGGAAACTGGGATTTGACTTCCCCTCACTTTTTGCACACAGGTGCACCCTGAGTGTGACCCTGGAGCAGGCCATCATTTTGGCCAGAAGCCACGGACTGCCCCCTCGCTACATCATGCAGGCTACGGATGTGATGCGAAAGCAGGTATGTCTCATGTGCGTTACAGGGAGTTGTTTTACTCAGTCTGAATTTGAAGTTCCTTTATTCATTTATCAGATGTCCAACAGGTATCTTGGGAGGTGATGGCACTTTTTCTGGGCTCACGGATATGTTGTAAACAAGAGACATTTATTCTCAGGAAAAAGATACAGCAAAAACAACAACAAAATAGCAAAATTTTGGGCTGTCTTTTGGTCAGAAATACTTATAAGTAAGAGTGTATCTCAATGTATATTTATTGTATATGAACTTCCTATATTATAGCCCAATAATAGTATTTTAAGTGTGGTAATTTGACTTTTAACCCTTAATATTCTTTAAAAAGGTAACAGAAATGGTATACTAATGTCCAACTTACTAATTACTAAGAAAATGTGCTTAATTTGGTTGAAAAGGTACAACTTAACAGAGAGACAAAAGGAAGTTGTAAGACAATAATTTATTATTCTGTCATCTTGTCCCAGGACAACCAGACAATTGATTTAACAAATTTCTCTATTTAGTGGTTTAAATATTCCAATGATAGTGAGTGACTTAATTTTTAAGATACGCTTTTGTGATTATGACCGCTTTATTTATTGAAGACTTAGTGTGTAATTCTCAGGCAAACATAAATCCCTGCGAGTTTGCTCCCAAGACTACACTGCACAATGTTGAACAAGCCAAAAAAAGTCATAAAGTGAGGCCAGTGCCATCCTAGGGTCTGCAGAAATAAGGTGCAGGGAGTGTGACATGCATTAGTGCTTTCTATTGAGAACCCGAAGCTGAAGATTGAAAATCAAGATCTCACAAGGTCCAGTAGGGATTTGCTATGTAAAGGTTAGCTCCAGGAGAGGCATGTGACACTCTGTGGTTCAGTTGGTAAAGGGCAAATACAGATGCAAATGCCAGCTGGAAGGATGTGTGTGTGTGTGTGTGTGTGTGTGTGTGTGTGTGTGTGTGTGTGTGTGTTAGCATACAAATTCAATTTTAAAAAGTAGATAAAAGCAAATTTGTATTAATCAGGGTTGGGATTTACATGCTAAAAGCATACAGAGAGAGACTTATTTTTCTATTTCACTCTTGCTATTAAAGTAAGTTTGCAGTAAGACTTGGAGGAGCCATCTGAATATTATGGTTTGTGGCAGACTAAGAGATTTAATATTTTTTAGAATAATCCAGTAAGGGGGTGATTATGGATTGCCTACATATACATACTTATTCTATGGACTTGAATAATCAAGATGTCTAAGTTCTTACAACTGAAAATGGAGATAGATAAGAGGGCAGAAAAAGTAAACATGATGTTATATGGGCCTTAATGACTCATTTGCTTGAAGTCACCTCTTTAAAATATGATATGCAAACTATATGTATATATTGTAGAGTTATAAAATACAATTTTAAAATACTGAAAAGATATGAAGTTCTTTATAAAATCCTGGTTCATTTCTAAACTCATCTATTTTTATCAGTATTTATCATATCCTCCTAAATTTGTAACTACATTTAGGCTATGTTACTTCCTTCTTTTGTACTTGTTTCTCTGATCCAAGTTATAACATTTTCAAGTGGTTCTGAAAGAGGGGGGACTGGTTTCTGACTTATTTGTGAAAGATCATAGAGCTTGGGGCCCTCTCGAGAAATTGGAGTAGACGGGTGCACCGAAGATAATTTGGCAGCACTCTTTCTGTTGCTGATCCTCTTTCTAGCAATCATCAGTTACAGACAGTGGGATTAATAAGTAGGATCCAATCTACAAGTCACCTTTTATGTGGGATGTGAACAGTTAGAACACAAGTGTGAATGAAAGATCTGAATTTTCTCTTTTGACTTTCAACCATTTAGACTCTGCTTTCCAGAAACTCAATGGTTAGAATATTTTCCAAGTAATATTTTTTAAGATATTAGTTTCTTTTTTAAGAAAAAGAAGTTTTTCAGGATGGTTTAATGTTCTCATTTCTAATTACAGTGTAGTTTTCATATCTAGATTTTCATACTTTCATAAAGCTATTATTTTAATTGGCTGCTTGTTAGAAGAAAAGATAAAGGAGAGAGAGAAGATGCCCCTTGTTATTTTTTGGTAGTTATTTTCTGAAGCAACACTTGGCAGATTGTAAATACTTTTTCATTGCTAGAGTAAATTGTTTTTGTGCTATATACTTTGAGGTAGAATGCTTACGTTTTAGAGATCCACATGCACATGCTTGTGCAGAATTTGTGCAGATGTTGCTTTATGAAAACTGCTTGGTAAATATTATAAAATATAAAATAGTTAAGTAGTCAGTTAAGAACAAAATAGACACTTGAGTGTGATAGGACTGTTATTTCTTTTGCATGAAACTATGGACATGGCAGGTATTTGGTATTTTCAACATCTTAAGGATTGATTGCTCTAGAAATAAAGCAGATAAGATAATGGACAGAAAGCTGTTATTTAAACTTATTTTGAATGATTTAGATGACAGGAAATAAATGTCAATCCTTTGAAACACTGTATCAACACACTTTAATTCTTAAAAGCCTTAATTTTGAAATTGCTCATTGATTTCTCTCTTCCTCCTCACCTAGTATCTTTTGGTATTAAGTAATTCTTTGAATAAGTATCTGTACTTAGCTGGTAATGGCATGTTACATAGTTACTACTTAGAGCTAAAAATGATTTCCTGACTTCTTTAGGGTGCAAGAGTTCAGAACACAGCAAAGAATTTGGGAGTCAGAGATCGAACCCCACAATCCGCCCCAAGGTAAGCAATACCCAAGGTCTCTTTTCCAAAAAGCTTGCCTCCTTTTTCCAGACAGCTCACTCAGGCTTTTTTCAGTGTAGACCTGATTGTAATCATGGAAACTGGCCTTGGAAATATGTATGGCTAAATGTGATCAGGTGCAAATGCTTAAGAATTAAATGGAATTTTAGGTGAAGCAAATTTAGAGGTAGCAGGTGGAAGTCTTGTTATTTTGCTTTGTAAGTTCTAACATGAATTCTAAAGTGAAACTACACACAAGTACTACTAAAATGTGTAACCTAACTGTGCCAAGCTACCAAAATGCCATTTTCACCTAGAGATCTGTGACTGCACAGGTCATTCCCTCTGGAGTCATTATCTTTTCCATTTGTTCCTCAGTAGAAAACTCTTATTTAACCCAATTTAGATTTCAGTTTCTCCTTGAGCCCTGCTTGAGTTTCCTTGCTCTCTGTGCTCCTTCGCATCTTATGTATTGATCTGTAGTAGCCTTATGTTGAGTTGAAATGTGTTGTTACATGTTTTTTTGCCCAACCTGAATGTAAATTCTTTGGAGAAAGCGATTTTTTTTTTTTTTTTTTTTTTTTTTTTTTTTTTTTTTTTTTTTTTTTTTTTTTTTTTTTTTGTTCATAATACATCGTACTGCCTGGATAGGAGACATCAAATATCTGAACTGATTTCAATAATGTACCAATGAAGAAATGATTGAGCGTGCTTTTTGTTTGACATCATACCCGATATTAATAGCCCGTAAGAACTGAACAGTAATCCACCTTTAAAATAATTGAGCATGGGAATAGCCATCAAACAAATGTTGGTTTGATTTCCCTCGTGATGTTAAAGTTGACAGCCATCTATTTTGAAGTGGGAAAAACTAAATAACTTATTTTACATTTGATTTCATTTCTGTGTATTTGCATCTTAACAAAAAGTGGGCTCCTCCAAGTAGTGTCACAGACCAGACGATCTATATTTGTTTCTATTTATGAAGAAGTTACCGGAGTGAGAATGATGACTGCAGTGTTTATGAAGTTATATTTCATTCTGAAAAACTACGTGGGCAGTGAAAGTTCCTTCTAAAGGGAAAATATATTTTCCCCCTGAAAATTAATGGATCGCTCAAGTTCTAATTGCATTTATTTTTAATGCTGACTCCTAATTCAATTTAATTCTCAAGTCTTGTTAATGTTATCACTCATAGTTGATTAGATTAGAACCTAAGACTTTCTATTGCTAAAGAATCTTCTCACATAGGCATTCTCTTTCCAGCATCTTGAGCAGATATGATATGTTTGAATAATAAACCCAGTGAAGTGTTGAAGGAAAGTGAGATAATGGTTCAACAAGGTCTTCTTAGCAAGAGCTTATAAACACTAATAAACTGTAGGCTTAAGGTAAAACTTCAGCATCCTGATCATGATCAATAAACCAATACACAGGCCAAATACAAGGAAAGAAACTGATGAACTCACTTTCTTCTTTATCAGGTTACGTTTTGAAACATTTAAAGTGAAACAATCAAATGTGTCATCTCTAAATTTGAGATTTTTTTTACAAGGGAATAACTCCTTTGTGAGAAATTGAAAGTAATTTTTAAATTTTATTTATTTTTTCATTCATTCTACCAATTTTTATTGATGATATAAAAAATGCAAAGCACTTCTTACTCTCCCATGGAGAATATCAATTTTAAAAAGAATTAGTTTTGGCCCTCCAGGAGCTTTCAGTTAAAGAGATAATAGTAAAGCATAACTGGGCCTCCCTGGTGGTGCAGCGGGTTAAGCGCAGCACTATGAAACTATCGAGAGCCACTACAGCACAAGTTCAATCCCTGGCCGGGGAGATTCCCACATGGCACAGCAGACCTCTCCTGTCTCACCCACTGCTCCCCTCATTTCAGTCACTCTGCCTGTTCTGCTCCCCACTCTGTCTCTGGTGAGTCCTCTCCCTCCCCCCACTTCTGGGCTACACCCCAGCTTGTATGCATAAAAAAATAAATCTTTTTTAAAAAATAGTAAAGCATAATTAAAAGAAATTTGTTAAAATGTGAGAAGCCCCCTGTAAAGGCTTCAGCGTATGGGCTGAGGCTCACAGAAGGTCTGGGATCCTTACCACTCGAATACAGTATATAAAAGAACACATTTGGCTCTCAAGTCCAGATCATCCAAAGGCCAGCATGGGGTAATGTTTCTGGAAACATCTTCATGGAGAATGTGTTTGCTATCTCTGCCTAAGATATTTGTTTCAGATACCCAACCCATCTGTCATAGTTTTTATCATTAGCCTTCTTTTATTTTTTATAATTAATTCAGCAAACATATATTAGATTTCTGCTATGTGCTAGATGTCAGCACTTTGTTACAAATTAGGGATAAAAACCATCCCCTCCACCAGTCAGTGAAGAATAGTAGAATGACAATTGAATAACCTGAAAATGGCATGCAGCTTGTAATTAGAACCCTAATAGAAATAGGTGCCCGTGGCCATGAGAACACAGAGAAGGGCCATGTAACTCAGCCTGACGTAGGAGAGGGGAAGCAGTCGAGTATGCCTTACACTGTCTGCCTGGTAACAGACGTGCTGTTCTGTTCAGCTAGTGCAGTGCCACTGCTGAGAGGAGACATGACATCCTGAGAACTAACCGGATCGCTTACTGATGATTATTTGTGATTTAAGGAATCTCCAAAGTGAGACTGGGGATATAGGCAGAGGCTGAATCAGGAAGAGACTTGTATGAGATATTTTAACTTGAAGACAATAATAGGGAGTATTTAATTTAAAAAGTCTTCCTATTTGTGATATTTGAACTTGAGAATTTATCTTAACATAAGGAAGATCATTTGAGGTCGTCTAAGACTGAATGCAGGAACTTGCCACGGACTATTGTACTGTTGAGAATGAACATGAGAGGAGAGATTCAAAAGTTATTTAGACAACAGAATTAATATATTTGGACACTGGTTAGAATTAGATTAAGGGGTTAGGGTAGAGAAGGATTCTAGCATGACCACCAAATCTTTGGCTTGGATGACAAATGGTTCTAGTCACTGAGATCGTAGATGCAGGTAAAATAGTATAGCTAGAGAAAAGGTGATTAGCACATTGGATATTGAGACTAAGGGTCAAGGGGACATCCATGTGGAGATGGCTTTGTGAACACAACCAGCAAGTTTGCTCCTCCTCTGACATTGGCTCTCCAAGACAATAAACATATCTTCATCAAGAACAAAATAATACATTCCATGTGTAACTGGTCTTGTTATTTTTCTATTATGTCACAAAGTTTTTAAACTATTGTACTATGAGAGCTGATTTTCTTTGTTTAATTGGGAGATAGCATGCTAGAGTGGTTCAAGTGTGAAAATGGTTTCTGCATCCCAACTTCTGCTATGTGGCCTTATTTAGACAGGAAATCTTCTCTGAAACAGCTTTTTCATCTGTAAGCTGGGGAGAATTGCCCTGGGACATAGTAAAACTGAATCTTTAGCCTTAAAAGAAGCATTTATTTATGATCTCCTTGATGCAGCTTTTTTCTGTGTGGAAAGATGAAGGGCATGATCTATCGACTGAAGTTGGAAAATTCTGCTCTCTGCAGATTTGGATTTGGGCTGGAAATTTCAGCTTTAAGACAGCTGCCTGCATCCACGTAGGAAAAGGAAAAAGTGGAGCCAGGAACAAACCTTTTCCCTGCAGGACCACTAGTTTCCACAAGTGGAATGAGAACACCAAAAGGGCCTCAAAATGTTGGGCAAAATTGCCTTCCACTACCTAACAATTTAGCTGCCAAAAAGCCTAATTCTTCAGTGTAACTCTTACCTATTACATTTTACTTCCAGACATCATCTGCCTGTTGTAAATTCCCAGTGCCCCACAATTCCCATTACAAATGCGTCTGAACTCAAATAACCCTGAGTCACTTCCAAGAAGCCTCACAGAAGCTGATTCTGCCTGGCTTTGCCATTCCCAGAGCTATTTTTTCATTAGGTGATCACACGGAGTAGCCTTTTCCCCAGTTTGCAAGGCAGACATTTCAAAACTCGTCTACCTTGTGGCATTAGTTACATTTTGTGGAAACGTGCAGTGCACGGTAATGGAATATGATGCTCACTTCAGATCTCACAGACATTCACCACCCCGGCCTCTGTTGTCTGTTCCACCTGAGTAAGTCTACTTTTCCTTTTATTCATTAGGCAGGACTATCTGGGAAATAGGAGGTTAGAAACTACAGGAGAAAAGAACTTTTCAATCATGCTATTATTCCAGCACTGGGGTGCAATTTGAAACAACACCATATCCCTCAGCTGCAAAAGAAGCTTTGAAGTCCATCAGCTCAATTTAATGCATTCTTTTCTCAGGAAGGATGAAATCAGCTTTTCTGATGTGAGATCTCCTTATAATAGTTTTCATTTTCTTCTGTGAACATGACATATAGAGCATTAACCACCTTCCTGATTCAAAATACATTTTGCTAACCTCCAAAGGCAATGATAACTTCTGTGTTTATTGACTAGAAAAGTTCCTTTCGTTGACTTAGTTTCTAATAATAAATTTTCTCATTTCCCCCCTTTGACTTAGAATTACATGGGATTCAAGGTTGATATGAGGAAGAACTTATATTTTGCTGAATTTATCAATACTCATTTAAGCTGTATTCAATTTACTCTACAAAGGGGAGAGAATCATCACAGTTACCCCTGAGTTAGGAATATTTTTGAAAAAGAGCAAAGTCGAAATCTGTATCTTATACATTTTAGGTCATCAATGTAAGCTCTGAAGCAGGACCACTATGGGCACATACATGACTGAAGACAATGGGAAGAGTCCACCATCCAGTCGATTTAGCCAACCTGTCTCTTCTCAGACCATGCCTTAAATTATGTGTTTGCCCTGTGCAGTTGCTCTCGCAGCTGTTATGTTCTGTTTCTTTGGTTCTGGACTTAGGATTTAACCACTGGGAGAATGGAGAGCACTAGAAATTACATAGGCTTAGTTCCATTTCCTGAGTTTACTTTAATGCTGGATGGCCTCAAACTACTAGACCTGGATGCATGATGAGGGGGCCAACTCAGGTGATCTCAAGTTCAGGTGAACTCCTTGACCCACATGTACCTTCACCCAATTCTACTGAGAGGCAAAAGGAGGGAATGGGCAGAATTAAGCAGATATTCCTTATGAAAACCCAGTTAATTTTGTTGAGATTCAAATCTCAGCAATCTGCTACATCAGTCTGTCCATAACCAACTGCCATATACCACAGGGAAGTACAAAAATGAAACAGATTTCTAAAACTGGCTAGAAAATCAGTAGACCTCTAAGAGAGAGAAGCTATCTTCACTCCAAGACAATCATGATCAACAAGATGGTAATTGTAATATTATTCCCTAAAATTCAGTGGATCAGTTCTCCTGCCAGCAAGGTAAACTACTGGGGTGCGCAACACTGGAACAGAAGCAACAGTTGTAAGAAAGGCAGCATTGCTGAATCTATCACCATCTAGATGTACAAGCAGACCTGATTACTAAATAACTGAACTAAAAATTTGGAGTTTGCTATTCCCTATGTGGTTTTTAGCAAAAGAGGCATTATCCTCATATTCCCACACCAAGAATTTATTCTGAGTTTTTATTTATCCAATAAAGAACATCTCAGGTAATGGCAATATGTCTGTCCACTGTCACACTTTCCTGTGACTTTTCTAGGCTGTACAAGCTGTGTGAGCCACCTCCCCCAGCTGGAGAAGAATGAAGAGAATCCCCAAGCAACCAGTAAATCAGAAGCTCCTGAAAACTGGACAAGACAAAGGACATGCTGGCTAACCATTCTCAAATCAAGATAAAGAAGTGAATTTTTTCCTCTAAATATTTCACCATGGTGTAAATAACTAATGTTCCGTTTGTGCTTGGATATTTGTGCTGGAAATGTAAATGCATTTAAACAATTCAACTACAAAAACTGATCTTTCTATGAATTCACATTAAATATTCATTTTTCAGGGTAAATTTCATCCCTGAAATTTATGGAAACATTATCAGAGATTAAAAAAACAAATTAACCATTGTGCTTCCTCCCTCATTTTTCAAAATTATTTCATTATGTTATTTTCACCTTCTCCAAATGGGAACATGTATTAATGGATATTTCCACTTGAAGAAGTCTGACACTAAAGGAACATGACCACGCTTTCCAGATCATCAAAAAAAAAAAAGTGTTACAGACAATGTGGATTGGGCGCTGTGGACTTTCAGTCTCCGACTTGCATGAGAAAGTAGTCTGTGTGGAAGGTGACGAGCATACCTTATTCTTTCTCCTAAGGGCAGATTTCTCAGTAGTGGAGACTCTTGGCAAGACCTTCTGACTGCTTTGAGGTATCTTTTATGCTCATAGACAATCCCAGGAAGTCAATACTGTCATTGCTCTCTGAACTGGGCATGGGTTCCTTATGCCATGCACACCAGTTTGGACCAGAAGGGGAGAGGCGGGGAAGAGGCAGGAACAGGGGAGGTACAGGGAAGGAAGACTAGGGTGAATGGGGCAGAAAATGCCAATGAAAATGAGAACATTCAACTTAGATACCTAAAATTTGTAATTTTGTTAAAACTTTCATTTGCTGTGTCAGACCCTTAAAAGAACACATCATGCTGGGCAGTTTTCTATCATGGTATATTTATATGATATGAAAATAGAGCTTTATTTGTCAGTCTTTGAAAGGACTAATAGGGACTGTGGTAATTTATGGAAGCACAGATTGTATCCTATTTTCATTCTAAATTATACCTAATGTTTATCATTTTTGTGTTGATAAAATAACATTGTTTATTAACATACCATATATGGTAATATTGATTTTAAATCCACAGTTTTTAAGTGATTAAAATGCCTTTATTGTGATTGTGATAATTACATGAATTTAGACTAATTGAGTATGCAAAATGCTTTTCTTAACTAAAATATATACAAACTACTATTAAATTTTAATTTATGAAATTTGGTGGTGATTTTCAAGCTTTCTTTCAAAACCTTTTTCACTAGTGCATTGGATAAAAAAACTGTTACATTTGTATGTACAAGATGTTTATATACTAATCAAGGTAATAATTGTTATCTGGCACAAAAGCACATTTTTGTGATAAGTTCATAGACACAATGAAAAATAAAGAAACAAACATCAGTTTTAAAAAAAACAACACTTTGAATTTAATGAAGATACGACCGTAACATAAATGTCTATATTAAATATATGCCTAACTTGCAGTGATTCATGATGCTATCAGCAGGTGCTCCTGGAGGTCTGAGATATTAGTAAATTGTGATTTTCCTATACTGAAAATTTGTTCATGTTCAGTGCAGAGCTAATGAGTGAGCAATACTGATGAACTAGCAAATGCGTTTCATATCCTCATTACTATTTTCTCATTACCATCCTGGCAGTAGTAATCCTCATTAGAGGCACTAAGAGAAACATTCTAGTTGTACTTTGCTATGTGTCATGAGGGAAATGATCTGCTAATATGATATTTATAAATTAGCCTATTTTAAAGGGTTTACCTTCTATATAATAAAATGTGCTTTATATTATTTTAAGGATTAAACACAGGTGTACCATCTTTCAGAGTGCTTGGCATTTATTAAATGCTCAAAAAATAGTAATGATTTATATATCATCAGTTGCTGTCTTTTTTTTTGTTGTAGTATAAATTGTAGCCAACAAGTAACTACTGTGTACCCAGTGATGTGAGGCTTCACCATCCTCTGTTGTTACTATTTCACTTAATCCTCATAATGAGTTAAAGGTGTTGCTCTTTTCATCACCCTCATTTTACAGCTGAGGAACAGAAGCAATGAATGGCCCAGTGACTTACCCAAGACCACATGACTGACAAGTGGTAAACCCAGGTTTTGAAACCAGAAAGTCTTCCTTTTAATACATTGTTTTTCTTCTCCTTATTTCTATTTGAACTGTTATAATATTATGAGTTATTTGTGAGCATAGTTGTTTTTATGTGGTATGTTTTGCTTTTACATAATACATCATATATTGTGAAAATAAAAGTGAAGGGAAATGTGTCAAATGCTTTTAATATAAGGAAATCATAGAATTTCCTGATATTTTACAATTCTGGGTATACATTTCAAGGTAATCCAATGATATTGCAATCTGAAAAAATGTATGATAATTGAGAATAACAATTTTGGATATGCTTTGAATGTCTGGAAATGTCATAAATATTTACAATTATCCTAAAACAGTGATAGCAGTAAACAAATGTCTAATGAATAAATTTTTCAGTACCATACCATAATGTCCCTCCATGTGTTGAAACATTTTAAGTATGAGCAATTTGAGATGACTAGAATTTTACTTCTATTTCCACTACTGTTTGAGAGGGAAGGAAAGAAGGGAAGGAATTTCTATTCTAGTTTTACTTATATTGAATCTTAATGGTGAATGTGGAGTCTGAGCTTTACTTTATGAAGAAATATCCCAATCTTAGAATTGTCATATTGTCTTTTTAAATTCTCCCTTCTTAAATTGCATTCTATCAGCAACTTATATTCTTGTGTGTTCAAAGGCTACTCTTATGGCAATAATGTTCAATTTAAAATTATGTTCATTTGTCATGATACTGTAGCACTGTGGCATTGTAATATTGATTCTGACTATTAATTTAAATATTGTGATAGTTAAGTTCAGAACAAACTAAAGTTGACCTTAGCACTAATGGTAAAATTCAAAAAAAGGGTAAACAACCGAAGGATATATTAACTAATTCAAGAAAACAATTTTAGCCCTTTCCGAACATACAGGTGGTAGACAAAGTTAATATTTGTCGACTTAGAGACATTCAATTGTTACTTTATGTATTGGAAAATAATGCATTTGTATTTAAAACATTAAAGTATTTAATTATTCAGTAGACCTTTTCCTATATGGCATGACTTAATGCAGATTGGAGGGCACATTTTTATTCTCTTGTACTTTTGAAAAAATATATTAAAATTTAAGATGAATAACCTTACTTAAGTCATTTTACTTGAAAGATTGTTTTTGAACTTCTTCACTTGTGATACTGATGTTTGCTAATATTGAAACTAACATTTAGTATGTGACTAAATTGCTTCCGGTTTTTGGGAAACTATGTTTCATTTTTAAATATATTTTAAGTGAATTACTGCACTAAATTATAGCTTGATTATTTCCCCAAAGCCAGGAGTAGCTATTTCATTAGCATGTATATATTCTAACCAATTTAGAATTAGTTAGAAAAGTGAATTGTCACCTTTCTTGCATAAGCATAAAGTATGCCTAAGTATGAAAAGGTTTTGAAATGGTTTATGATGATCTGAACTTAGATCAAGAAAGATGTTCTTTACACTGTCTACTTTTGAGTGTTAGTGATGAACCTCAGGAAAGCTTCACCATGCATGAAGCAGAGGAGGGAGGGGAAAGTTAAGTTCTAAAAGGATTCTGGGCCCAAAATGGGTTGAGGTTGAATACCTTTTACATGCAGTGGCCACAACTAGATGCTGCAATTCCACAATAGATCTTACAGTTAGTCATTAGTTTGAGAAGAATTTTACTACTCAAAACTGCTTTTAATGTGTTCTCAGCATTCATGTGGCCAACAGTGCATGCAAGGAAGATTGCTTGATATGGCCGGTTTGCCTCCCTGCTGTTGCATAGACAAATGGCCTTCTTCACTCAGGATAGCTTGTTTCTCTCACTGAGAAGGGATGGTGTGGTCTATTAAAAAAAATGATAGTGTAATAAAATGCATGTGTATATATATATATATACACACATGCATTTTATATATATATATATATATGTGCGCATGTATATATATATTTTATATATGTAGTATAGCTACTGCTTTTTATGACAAGGCATAATAAAATTAATTAGGTTCTTTTCTGTTTTGTATGAAGATATGAAAAATGGAGTTATTAAATATATTGAATATCTGTTTTGTAGACACCAGAGCTCTCTATACATTAGGCATACCTGGTAAACCATCTTTTAATCACTGACACTAGTTTGCTACTCAATCTGGCATCAATTTATCTGACTTTGCCAACCAGAAGTAACTAATTAAGAATAAAAATTAATGACTTTTAAAATGATATTTATACTATAAATAGAAAACCTCGCATAGTTGATTTTGAGCAAACATAATAAATGTCATTTACTCACATAGTCATTCAGCAAGCATGTTCGAGAATTCACTTCGTACAGGCACAGTGAATGGGCCTCATTTGTGTATTGGATTTGTTTGCTTTGAAAACCTTCACGTAACTCTTCCATGTTAATGACTGCCTGTGTCTGTTACTTGAAATGACTTTATTTGTAATGTAAACATGTTCTAATGCTGTGTAGGTATATATAATATATGAAATATGAAACCTAACTTGGTAAAATACTTTAGGAAAGATACATTTGAATTTGAATGTCTAATGCCTTAAGCAAATTTATTAGTTTCAGAAAAATACATATTTTTATAACTGCCAAGTAAATGAGTAGAGCATAGATTTTGCTTAAAAATATTTTTGTAAGTATTCATTTACACCATATTCATCTTATATAATTAAATATCAAATTGGTTCTGTAAAATTTCTTTTGAATATATCCATATTTTAACATTGTATAACATCCAAAATGTAATGAAAAATTTCATTTGACTGCTACTAGTCTATTTTTTCCTTTGTAAAATAACATGTAACATAATTTCTATCACTCTATATTCTGATATAGTTAAAACAATCAAAGTGTATCTTGAATATTATATCATTTATTTTTCATCTGCATAAAAGACTAGAATAGTAACATTGTATCATAAATGTTAATAAAGTGACATGTAGTGTGACCATTTCCATTTTTACCCTTTTAAATTGAACCAATTCTTACTATGTCCTCACCTGTTTGGGAGACAAAAAAAAAAATCCATGGAATACAGATTTGCACCTTTTCAGATTTCACAAATGAGATAGAAGAAACTTGACACACATATGGAATGTGTCTGCCGATATGAGCCCAGGTAGAGACATTAATTGCTAGGAAGGAGTGGAGGAGGGAAAGGTTAATATGAACCTCAGCATAGGAAAAGTTCATGGAAGATACAAACTTGTACTGTTCCCTGAATTAACTGGTCACTCTATCATGATTTATTCAGTACCTATTCTGTATAAGCCCATGTCCTAGTTGCTGAGGGTGTTATAAATGCATATAATTCCCAAACTCTCTGGTTAAAGATCTTGATATATACATAGGATTAATGCAGTGAAGGATAGGACAGCCTTCAGGATGAGTCAGATTAAGCAACATAAGAGGGGAACAGCAGCCTTGTTAACAAAAAGCATCGAGACAGACAGATGCACGTGCAGTATTTAGGTGGGACTGTGCATGAAACATTCTGGATAGGATATCAAGATTCATGAGTGTGATTAGAAAGAGATACATGAAGAAAATAAATTTTGCCCAGGATGGTGTAGGTTTCTATGTCAGAGCATCATGAGCACAAGAAAATTGAAATAGCTGGTTGATAAAAATGATAAAGCATTATGAAATCCGAGTAAGGCATTTGAAAAATGTGTATGCAGTTGGTTGTGTAGACAATCAGAAAAGTTCAGAGAAACAATCATTGAAGAATATGAAAATCAATAACTAGATTTTGCTTTTTGGAGATTGCTGGTATACTATGAGATTGCAAATTTAGTATTGTAACAAGAAGAAAATGGAATCAGCAAGCATAAGCTAGTTGTTTTATAACATTTTAGACACTGGTGTTCCAGAGGTGCTGTTAGTATTAGGACACACACACACACACGCACATAAGCAGCATTTTTGGTCAAATAAGTTTAAGAAACAGCATTAAACAGAATTCTTTATCACAGTACGTCTCTAACCTTTTATTAGTGGAAAAAGCATAAGAAGAGAGACAGTATCTTGTGTTTCTCAAACTTACTAGAAGTAAGAACATACTTTATGGAAAATTTGTTGAAATTTCATTGAAATACAAATATTCAACAAAACTCAATTTGTGAAAATCTAGAAGAATCATATAAACATAAAGGGAGTAAAAGGTGAATACATTAATAGAAGATGATAGTCTTTATGCCTGGTGGGGGTGCCATTAATCCTTGAAGGGATAGATAACAAATGTGGACATAAATGAATAGTGACAGTAGATTAGAATTAAACCTAGGTCATGATACTGTATTGGTCTCACACCCTATCATCTATGTTAAGAGTATTTGGAATAAGAAAGAGTTTATTACATAGACAAATACAAATATAGTCCCTCTTCTCTAATTATACTGGTCAACAAATTTTTACAAAAGTCATGTGACTGAAATAAAATTAGTCATTTCCTATCAATTTGTATGTGCTCAACACGAATATGACAGTCAAATTCTAATTTTGGCTCTAGGTTTTTTTTTTTTTTTTTAATCTGCAATAAGTGGATGTTTACATCACAAAATGCATGCCAATAGTAATAGGCCTACAGTTAATACCTGTAAAAAATCAAATCATAGACTACTTCTTAGATTTCTTTGCTTGTCTCTTGTACAGCTGTTCAGGAACATCTCTGGGGCGTGTCCAACAGTAGTCAGCCAGCATTGTAGTAGACCATTTTCCCTGGTATCTTTGCTCCATTGATGCACTATCTTGATGAAAATGTTCTCCATGTTCATCACTAACCATACCACAGTTTTCAGGGAAGAAATCCAGATGGGAATGAAGGAAGTGGAACTTTAGAGACATATTGCAGCCAAGTTTCTGATACTGCATCAGCATGTCTACTACTAGTTCCTTGTAGTGTTCTGCCCTAACATCTCCAAGAAAGTTTGTAGACACTAGACTAAAAGCATTCCATGCTTATTTTGCATCACCCTGCAGCAAGTTGTTGAACCAGTCATCTCAATGCAGACAATGTTTGGGTAGACTCTTCTCGACTTCTTTTGCTTCATTCTTCTGCCAGAAAAAGGAGGAACCAAGCAGAAGTAACAGTCTTTATGTGGTTGCTCGGCTCTCTCCACACCATGGAGACTGCAAATGACATTGATGGTCTTTTGCCATTGAACCACTGTGAAAGCTGAGTTGTACATGTAGCACAGCATATATGCGGGGCCCAAGGCTTGTCTTGGTCACCAGCCTTGTATCCGAAATAAGATAATAAGCCTTCTTCACTTGAGAAGTGATACTTTTCTTCTGGTTGGCAAATATCACTTATAGAGCAAAAATAGAGCAGAAATTGTCCATGCTATTAATGCACTTCCGAGGCATTACTGTTCTGTATTGTGCCTAACTGGATAAAATAATAACAGTTCTATGTAACAGCAGCTTCAACTGTCTCGCACAAAGTCTGAAATATTTTCAATGCTCAACTTTTCCAACAGGGCTTTATATAGTGCACTGCTGACGTCAGCTTACTTCAGCAGCCACCTGGCAGTAGTATTGCATTGCATCATAAAATGATGCAATCAACTCTGGATGATGTGTGCAGGATGGTATTGTGCAATGCAATGCAATATTACATCATTCTAGGCTGATTTAGGATGTTGTTGCAGTCCTACTGGATAAATTTACATGGTGAAACAGAAAATGAATGATATGAAATATCTTCAAAATGAGAGCTAATAAAAAATTTTCAGGGTTATATTCATGTTCAGCACACCAAGATTAGGGTCTTTTTAAGTCAGTAATGATCTCACTGTTGACCAGTGTTATTTTTGATGAAATGTTTGGGGACACTTTACAATGTCAAAATTAACAAACATGCCTAGCTTGTTTTCTGGACTATAATTCTCAATAACCATGTGCCTGGTGTCTTGAATTTTGACTTGAAGAAAAAGACTAATTTTATCTTCACAATACTTCCTTTAAAATATGCTAAGTGTAGATATTTCTGTACAGACATTGGCTAACCATTTGAACATGTTCAAGTGCAGTAATATAAGCATTTCATTAATTTTTTAAAGCTAAATCTTGATCATGTATCTCCCTGGTCTGAGAAGGTATTTGTCTCACCTCAGGTCATCTCAAAGTTTCCTTGACATCAGACATTTCCAGATCTAAATGTGGATGTCTCCCCTCTTAATTAAAGCAAACACAAGGGAGGGAATTTCTGTACAAGGTTGTGTAGAAAGTCAGTAAGTCACAAAGTTAGACTTTCTGCCCTTGACTTACTATCTTGCTTCCTGTGAACACCGTGCCAGAAAAGTGATAAAATATATTATTCCAGAGCTGTGCTCTCAGAGAAAAAGACAGTGATCACCACATGATATAATAGAGTATTCTGTTTAGGGCACTTAAGTTCAGAAGGATGAAGACAAGTGAGGATATAAATGATGGTCAAAGAATGACTAAGGACATGCAAGGATTTATTGCCAGGAAATATTAGTTCGACCAAACACTGCTGTTGCTCTGAGTGCCATATGTTGACTCACTGCCAAAAGTGTTTACCTTGGAGGTTAGACATCAAGATGTGGCCTGACTTTAGCAAAGGGGGATCTAGAAACTAAGCAAACACAACTGGATAAGCTGGATGAGGATATGAAAAGAGGCTTTTATACACAATTCTTGAAATACTTGAATTAAATAAAATATTAGATTTTCTAACATAAGATTTTTTGTTACTATTTATTTATTTATTTATTTATTTTTAAGGATTTATTTTTTATTTATACATACAAGCTGGGGTACAGGCCAGAGGCGTGGGGCGGCGAGAGGGTTCACCAGAGACAGAGTGGGGAGCAGAACAGGCAGATCAGAAATACACTGCTGAGGGGAGCAGTGGGCAAGGCAGGAGAGGTCTGCCGCGCCATGTGGGATCCTCCCTGGCTGGGCGTCGAACTTGGGTCGCCGCTGCCAACAGCTCCACAGCGCAGCGCTTAACCGCTGCGCCTCCAGGGAGGCCCCTGTTACTATTTATTGAAATAAAATTCACATAACAAAATCAACCACTTTAAAGCACCCAATTCAGTGGCATTAAGTACACTCATGATGCTGTGTGACCATCACCCCTTTTAATTCAAAAGCATTTTTCATCACCTCCAAGCAGGTTTTTTTTAAATTAAATGTTCATTTTGAGATCATGATCAGTTCATATTTTTTCACAAGGTTTCAAGATCAGTGGAGGAAGTCTTTTCCACAAATGGTGCTGGGGTGTTGGACAGCAATAGACATTATGTCACTATTACATATAGAAAAATTAAAACTGATCATGGATTTAAATGTAAAACAAAAATTACAAAGTTTAGGAAAAATGTAAAAGAAAATCTTTAGGATCTAAAGCTATATAAAATTCTTAGTCTTGATATAAAAAGCATGATCCATAAGAGGAAAAGTTGATAAATTAAACCTTACCAAAATGGAAATTTTTTTCTATTTTAAAGCCTATGTGAAGACAGTGAAAAGACAAGCTACAGATTGGGAGGAAATAGTTGGAAACCACACATCTGCCAAATTACTAGTGTCTTAGAACATGTTTAGAACTTTGAAAAATGTCATTTGCAAAAGGTTCATACTATATAATTCCATTTATATAGCATCCTTGAAGTGTCAAAATTATAAAAATGGAGGACAGTTTATTGAGAAGTGGATAGGAAATGGGTGAGACCAGGCAAGGGCAACATGAATGACCTTTGTGTTTGTGGAAAGTTATGCAATTTGACAATATTAACATTGATGTCCTTATTGGAAAATTATATTACTGTTTCATAAGATTGTTACTCTTCAGGGAAACTAGATAAAGGTTACGTAAGATTTCTCTGAATTATTTCCCAAAATTCATATAAATCTACAATTGTTTCAATAAAAATTTCAATTAAAAATACAGAATTTTTAAATGCCTCTCAGAGTGGTAGTTTTAAGGTAACTGTATTAGTAAGGAAAATATGTTGAAAATAAAGTCACATTTTGAGATACAGTCTAATAAACATGATAATTTCTTTCTTCTTTCCTAGCATTCATCCATTTGTTCAGAAAGTCAACTGGACAAGTTAAATGCCCACTATGTGGACAGCGTGGCACAGGGAGAGATCTTCAGGGATCTTTAAGAAGCTCAGATTTTAGAGAGGTGGCAGCCTGTAACCAGATGTCTATTCCAGTGCTCTGATTTAGAGACCCACTAGAGCGCTTAAGAGCCGTCTGACCACAGATAAGTTGCTTCTTTGACTCTCAGAAGCTCTGAGCAGTAAAATATAATAATACCACTTACTTTGCAGTGCACTGGCAAGCATTAAATGAGATAATGTAGATTAAAATTCAGCACTGAGCCTGGCACCTAGAAACACCCTACAAATATGCACTAGGTAATAGAAGATTGTTATTATTAGTTTGTACTCAAAAGTAGGAGGGAAGACCTGCCGTAGAAATGGGATTGGAGACGTTAAGTGCAGGTTGAAAGCATGATGTTTTGAGTTTGCAGTTTATCAGGTAGGCAATGCTGAACTTTGGAGGAACTTTCAGGTAATTCAATAAATGAGTTCAGGTAGGTAAACAAATGACAAAAGTAGTGAAAATGAACTCCTTGAGCTTAACCCTTCAAAAAATTTCTGAATACTTGGTCTCAGAATTTGACTCCAAGAAACTGGAATTAATTATTGCAAAAGCCTTCTAACTGCATTGCTATTAATGTAAGTTTTCCAGGTTTTTGGTTTTTTTTTAAGCACACTTTCATTTGAGAATCACTGATTTAAAGAAGGAATGGAATTTTTAACAAAGAGTATTAGAGTAGAGAGAGGAAGTATGAGTTTGGGGAAGTAAGAGGTAAAAGTACAAGGTTTGTTAATCCATAGAATTTGGGGAAGTAAATCAAAGGAAAGCGCCTAGGATATTGCCCAAATTTTTGGCTTGGGTAGTTGACTCCCTTAATGTGGGAAGGTAGGATGAGTTGCAGATTAGGGAGAAAAGAAAATGGATGCACTTTGTAGCATATAGTAAACCTGAAGACATCCAGATGGAGGTAGCAAACAGTTCAATGGAAATTTTTTTTCTGGATTATGAATAAAAGACAGAAAATAGAAATTTGGAAAACATGTGTGAAGAGTTAGGCCATCCCTAAGGTGTACATGGAGTAAGAAGACGGGAGAGCTGCTGCAGATAAAATTCTAGGACACTTAAGCACAAGGAAATATGCAGTGAATAAAGTCCAGAAGAAATACTGAAGTGTTGGGGAGGAAAATCACGAAATTATGTGGTCGCAGAAGTAAAGAAAATTGAGTCCAAAAAGGGGGTGATCAAATGATTCAGTGTTTGTCAGAATGAGAAATATAAAGGGAATTTCACCCTGAATTAATCTATTGTTTATACTTTGTTTTTATTTGCAAAAGTCTCACTTGTTTTTGCATGATCAGAATTGTTGTTTGTTTGTTTGTTTCAAAAATAGCATAGCAGTTAAAAAATCCCATCATAGTACCTGTTACCATCAATACATGCTATCTATATTAGCTTAGGGTTCAGCATAATGACAGACTCCAAAGTCTAACTGGCCTTTACAACAGGAACAAAACATGAAAGAGATGAAACACAGATGTTAAATGTTGTGGGTGAAGCTCCAGGACAGGATCAGTGTTAAAATGGTGTCTTTATAAATTGTTCTTAATTTCTTGCCTTTGCTTTCCTCCCTTTTTTGCCTCCCTTTCAAACCAAACCTCCTGTAATAATAGTAAATTGGTCACAAGTATCACAATGCTTGTATTTTAGTTTGCCAACTTCTAGGGAAGAAACTTGCCCAAAGTTGAAGCAAAATTCTTGTATTGCTTTTGATTGGTCTAGGATGAGTTATGCAATTTCCATTAAACCAGTCACTAGAATGAAGCAGATGTTGTGCTCTTGTTAGTAAAAACAGGATTGCATTGTCTGTCTCTTAAGAGTAGGGGCTGTAAGGGGATTCCCAAAAAGAAAACAAGGGTGGAGAGCCTCCCTGGTGACGCAGTGGGCTAAGTACAGCACTATGAAGCTATCCAGAGCCACTGCAGCATGAGTTCGATGCCCGGCCAGGGAGATTCCCACATGGCTCAGCAGACCTCTCCTGCCTCGCCCACTGCTCCCCTCAGCAGTGTATTTCAGTTGATCTGCCTGTTCTGCTCCCCACTCTGTCTCTAGTGGATCCTCTCACGATCTTACACCTCTGGCCTATATCCCAGCGTGTATGCATAGATAAATAAATATTAAAAAAAGAAAAAGAAAACCAGGGTGGTATTACCAGAAGCAGGAAGGGATTCTGAGCTTTGTACACAACAGATGACCCAAAGAGTAGCACAAGAGTTGTCATGTCCCTATCATAATTGCATGTTTTATTTTGCACTGACAAGTCTAATAGTGTATTTCTTCTTCTGTGAATTTCTTGATCTTTTAAACTACAACAAGAAAGTAGTTTTCTTTTCTTTGACATGGTCCAAAAGTCAGATTATATAGTTGGTTACATATTAAGTAGGAGAGAGGAAAACAAAGTATCACATTTCTTATAAAGCAGGTGGGAAAGGAAAGAACTGGACCTATAGTTTGAGTAGGAAGAAATATAAATGTTTTGTTATGTTTCTTAACCTGTAGGCAAGGGATCAATGAGGATTTATTTCTCTATTAAGAAAGCAAATGCTCAATATTTTTCCTATGTAGCTACTAGGTAAAATGCTTTACACAATTACTGTATAAAAACACATGTCTGGATTTCTCTTTTTTGACTTTAGCTCTTGGAGATAGATTACTCAATTGTAAGTTTCCAGTGTGATATTTACCTTGGTAGAAGCAATTTTTTTGTGGGAAAATGGATTTAGGAGTCCCAATGCATATTGAAAAATTGATGATCTGACCGTGAGTTTCATATTTTATACCAGACATCCTCCAAGAGTTGAAATGTCAGTTTGACTTTCTAAATGATACAGTTTTTCAATATTTAAATTTTACACATTGCTGTCCATAGAAAGTATTCTTAAAAAGAGAGCAGAATGAAGAAGATCTTGATTCAGATCTAAACAATGGATGGGATGTGGAATTCTGAACTTACTCCCTGACCATTTCCTGCTTTGGGATAAAATTAAAATAAAAGGTAGGAGAACTGCATGATTATTGCCAGTGTTGTGATCACCACATAGTGAATAGATAAATATCAGTGGCCTTGAAATTTAACTTTAAAATTAAAATTCAGAAAGAAATGTGTCTTGTGCTACTCTGAGTTAATGATGCAGAAAATCATAACATAGTGTTGTCATATCTGGTGGTATAAATCATGAAGACATCGAAGAGCCATTGCCTGAAGCTTTTTATGAGCTTTTAGGATATACTGTAAACATCTTTTTGAATGACTTTAATCCACTGTCACTTTATTATTCCTCAACCAGGAGGAAAGGAAAAGGACTGTGATTAAGTTTCATTTTGCCAGGACCATTTCATCAAAGTCTACGATAGAAACTAAACAGAGTGACCAGTTACCTGAGCCAAGGGATGCAAACTACAAATGACCCAGGTTCACCCGTAGAGAAGACACAGAGTGAAAACTTACCTGAATTATGTTGACATTTATATTAACATTAGTTGGGGAAATGTTTGAGAAAATTCAGTTGTTGGAGAAAATTTTAAAAAGCAGGGACCTGTTGCAACCTTTCCTACTCAGGAGAGTAATGGCATTCAAAATGCTAAATTTGAATCACACCCCCATTCCCAAAATAATTATGTTAAATATAGAGACAGTGAAAATAGCATGCTGGAGAGGTTTATTTTCTATGTATAAGGCAGGACTAATTATGTGATTCCATCTGACGCTGTGTGGTGAGGCCTAGCAGTATAGTAACCATGCCTTCTGCTTTCTATATTCTGGTGTTTCCACATCTGAGGCCTGCTGACACTGGAGGATTTGATCTTCCTCACGATAGTAAACAACCCACCTTTTAGTGTGCTTTTCAAAAGCAAGCCAAACCCAGAGCCCACATGCCCAACCATCCATTTTATCAGATTCTCCCTCTCTGAGCCTCTATCCTTCTGCCCTAATCAGCCCAGGGCCAAATACCAGATAACTAGAGACAGCTCTCACACCCCAGAGCCTACAGAAATTATTCAACTAGTCAACCCTAAACCCACTTGCCCTACCGTGCCTTTTTCTTCTCACAGAAATCACCATAAAAGCTCCTGCCTCTTCTCTCTCTACCTCCTGACCAGCTCTGGTGGCCCCCTGTAACATGAGTCCCCCTTCTTCTTGGGAACTGTAACAGGCTATTTTTTTCTATGGCAATCATCTCCTGATCTGTTAGCTTCACCACACTAAAACCTATTTTAATTTATCATTTTTTTATTGCAATAATGTTTATGTCAACACTTTCTATGATTTAGGTATATCAGTTCATCCCTTTTCAATATATGTTACCCCAGGAGTAAATTCCTTCTTCAAATGTCTGAAAAGTTGACATTAAAGTTCTATTGGATGGTCACATTTCCCTTAAATCATGTTTTTGTGATAATCCTGTGCACAAACTCTCATTATGGATGATTTGAAGATACCTTCTGAGGGCTGTCTTACAGCATCAGCTGAACCACCATCATTTAATGTACTTCTAGTGCCTATAGCTGAATAGGTGGTTCCATTTAGTTGGTGGATTCGTTAGATTTTAGGTAACATGTTCACAACTTTGGGCTTAGAATGAGATAGAGCATGGGAGTAGAATTTCTAAATGAAGGAAAACTTGTCTTGGGGGTGTGTTATCAGTAATGAGGTTCTGGATTAGCAGAACCTTAGCCTCTGCGTGATACCCAGATGACATCATAACTGAAACAAGATCCTTATAGTGAGTTGAGAGAGATGGTCATGTACTACCCCCTGAAACTTCAAACAAAACCTTATTTTTAAGGACTATCTTTGAAGATGTATTTAAGTTATGGATCTTGACATAAGATCATCCTGATTTATCTGAGTAGATCCTAAACCTACTGACAGTCTTATTTGATAAAGGCAGAGGGGGACTTGAGACACAGGGGAGGCTATGTGATGAGAAGGCAAATTTTGATTTACACTGTCACAGCCAAGGAACTCTCCAAGCCACCAGAAGTTGGAAACAGCAAGAAATGATCTTCCCCTCAAGCCTTTGGAGAAAGCACATCCCTGCCAACACCACAATTTCAAACTTCTATTCTGCAGATCTGTGACAGAATAAGTTCCTTTGCTCAAGCCACTAAGTTTGCGGTACTTTGCACAGCAGGAGACTAATAACAATCCTAAATTTAGCAAGCAATAAGGGACTAGAAAAGGGGGCTGGAGTTTGGTTTCCTGCTCAATGCAGGACCCAGGTTAACCACATTGAAGTCATCTCATGGGGTACTAGGTGTTCTTCCAATCTCCTGGTTCCATGTATGTGACTAGATTGGCACTAGCCCTTGGCAAGGCTGCATTGGCAACATTTTCTTATGATATTGCCAGGCAGACTGGGGTGTGAAGAGCTATCTAGGGCTGACAGCACAGTCAGTGGGGTTAGCAAGCTCTCTCAGCTCCTGGGTTCTACAATCTGTGGTTTTACACAGTTTAACCAAATGGTAGAGGATTATAAAAGACGCATAACAAATAAGCAAATAGTATGGGTATTGAAAATACCCCATAAAGTCAATTCTTGTCCAAATGGTTAAAATTCCCCATTCTAAATATTTATCAAATATGTCCAACACTTTTCTAGGGAAAGATATAGCATTTTATTTCTTTCTCTCTTTTTAGAGATTTTTGAAGAGATCAGTGAAAAAGTATAATAGGATGCAAGTAAAGTACTTTCCCAAGGCAGGATGATGAATTTAATAGCCTGCTGTAGTTCATTCCTGTATAGCTTTATACTTTGAAAATTTGAATAATGCCATTTATCCTTTACCAATATCTCATAAAAATTTTAGGCCTTTGGAATTATAACCACATCAAATAAATCTGTGCATCTTGTGCATAGTCTTCCTTGGTATTTCATATAACTTTTAATCCTAGAAATGTATGTTAACTATTAGAATTAAATTTTAACTTACTTTTATGCTTACATTAGCTTAATAATAGTATTGGGATTATAAAACAATAGCAAAAACTCATCACTATTTCTGTCAATACTAAAGTTTTTTTCTTTTCTTTTTTTTTTTTTATTGTTATTTATGTCTTTTACATTTTGTATTCCCCATGGGCAGCCCGCCACCAATTCACCCGTGATCCATCTCCATGGTCCCCTGTATTCTCCTCTCTTCCATTTTGTGCCCTTATCCTCCCCTCCCCGCCCCCCCCTCCCCCACCGCTGAGTGTCTCTAAAGTTTTTTGTGTGTGAATTCTCCCAGCCTTTTCTTCTCTTGTCAGCTTATGGACTCGTATTGTGGCAGTTGCTATAGACCTAATATCTGTGTCCTCCTCCCACCCCCAAATTCATGTTGACATTTAATCTCCACTCTGATAAAATTTGAAGATAGATCCTTTGGGTAGTGATTAGGTAAGGAGGGTAAAGCCCCCATGAATTGGTTAGTTCCTCATAAAAGAGAATCTAGAGAGTCCCCTCACCCTGCTGTCCACAGCCAGAAAATGGCTGTCTGTATTCGAGGGAGCTGACTCTTACCAGACACTGAATCTCTCACAAGTTGATCTTGGACTTACCAGCCCCCAGAATTGTGCCACATGAACCACCCAGTCTAATAGTATGTTGTCCTACTGTAGACAGAATAGGCCATAAAACAGTTCTGCTTATTCACATAACTTCTATGTTATAAACACGTAACAAAATCCTTGCTCATCACTAAAACAGTTCTCATAGTGTCCATGTTTGTTGGTTTCATGGGTAAAGAGTATACTTTGCATCTTCATGTAAGCAGTGTGCGGTGGTGGAAAGAACAAACAACACACACATTCTTACGTATTACATACATGTGACAGGAATTGGCCAGTGGTGTATTCTACCAGCCTACCAGATACATTGTCCAAATTGACCTCTTTCACAGTATATGATTGTATGAATTAAATAAAATGACAAAGTGCTTAAAATAATTCCTAATACCTAGCAACAATGAATATATGCTACTTTCCTCTATCATACCCCTTTTCTTTTTTTCCATGGTGATTTTATTTCCTTGTCAACTTCCGTGAAAATGACTCTTTTTTTTTTATAATATATATTTTTATTGTTATTTATGTCTTTTACATTTTGCATTCCCCTTGGGTAGCCCACCACCAATTCACCCGTGATCCATCTCCATGGTCCCTTGTGTTCTTTTCTATTCCATTAAGGGCACAAAATGGAAAATGACTCTTATCTGGACTTGTGTTTTCAGGTATTCCAAATTTTATGTTCTCTTAGTTCAAATTTAGTCCAAACTTTCATCTAAATACAGCATGTTGCTAACATCCTGATTACTAGAAATTTCCAGACTCTCAACCATCTCTCCATCTTAGAACTATAGTTACTCAGTATTAGCAGAATTTCCTCTATTTTATCATTTTGGTAGTAGGGCAAAATAAATAGTTACCAAAGCAGGTTCTAACAACCTCAAAATATTTATGCCTATTCATGCTGTTCCGGATCCAAATACCCATCCATCTCTGAGGATGCAGCAGATGGAGTAATCAACAGCTGATTGATTTGAGTAGAAATCCTTCTGAGTCAGTCAGGAACTTGGCTGAGCCATGAAAAATGACAATGAATTTGGTAGCTGACCCAGGTTAATAAAGAGCAGGCAGGAGTTATGCTAAAATATTCAGATAATATAAAAGGAATTTTCTGATCGAGCAATGAGACATTGACTATCATCATTATATTCTTATTTGTAAGGGGTTCTTAATCAATCTTTGTTAATAATGGCACAAAAACAACTAACCACGTGAACAGGTTAACCAAAAAAAAAAAAAAAAAAACCACCCAGCAACCAGAGGGTGGTAATGGGATCTAGGAAATCAATGTGGGGGTCATTGGGGAAATATTCTGCTGCAGAAATGCTTCTTCAACTTTTGTTAAATATTTTAACCATAAAAACTGTAGTTTGATTTAGAAAATAATTTCAGTTCTAGATTTAGCTTAAAGGCTCATAAAAGCTTCTCTATGGAGAATATAACCATGAGGTAATCATGTCAAATTCCTTTTAAAAAAAAATTAGAATCAGGGTGAATGCATTCAAATTGCATTAAAGTGAGAAATGCTCTTTAAATATTTTAATCATTAATATTGAAGGCATTTCAGTGTGAGCATTTCTGATCATGAATATCCTAATTTACAGGAAAAGATACAATGAACATGTATTTCTTCCCAGAAAATTCAGCATTTTAAAAAATTGTGTGCATCTTTACTGTGATCATTTACATTTAATAGCATATCTATACAGCCATAAGATGAGTTCAGACTCTCGGCCGACAATGACAGAGTTGACCACCTACTTGTGGATGGTGGTGTTGTGCATGGAGAGCACACAGGAAACTTGATTTCTAGGCTCAGGTCCTTCTTTGAGTGTGGTCACCTTGGGGAAGATCCTATGGGCTTTGGGCCTTGTTTTCTTATGTATTACCTGGAGAATTGAATCAAATCAAATTTAAGTATCCTTCCAGTTCTAAAAATATGTTCAGGAGTTCCCAATGGGAAGAGAAAAGGAGGAAATACTACCAACATAGAGAAGGTAGAATTGAAAATAATGAAAACCAAGCATGTCGGATTTGCGTTCCTGGGGAGCAATTCAGTCCACTCTAAGCCCATAGGAATGAAAGTTGGGAAATGGGGTGCTTGTAGGGAAATAGCAAGAAATCTAATTGAGTACAACAGGAAATTTATGCAGAGAACAGGTGGGGAAATAAAATAGGGACCATGTAGTTTATTTATTCAACAAATATTTATTGAATACTTGCTATGTACCAGGCACTATGCTGATCATAAGATACAATGATGAGGATTACATTCAGGTTGTCTTTGGGGGACTTGTTTTATTGGGGAAGAAAGATAATTTAATGGCTTTAATAGGGAAGCATATGGCAAAAACATCAAATCGTGAAGAACTGGGCAGTCTTTGAAGGATTTTATTTAATTTGATATCTAGTTTGAATGATGTCATCCAACTACTGTTTGAAAAATGGTTCCAAGCAGTGACATATCTGCCTTCCCTAACCTTTTGCATCTAAATCCTCTTAACCAAATTATGTACCATGTGTCTGGGAGCCAGTAAAAATGAATCCCTGGCACTCCAAGCATTGAAATTGGCATCCAAAAGAAGTGTATTTACTGTCCTGATCTAGGAGACACTACTGCCAGATGTAGGATTACATCACTTCATCTTTAAAAACAAACATTTAATTACAGTGTAAAAGGTCTAACGAACAGTATTTGTAAAAGTCAACAAAGGGAACATCCACAAACTGTTAATTCACATTTAGCGAACCTTTGATAATATTAGGTGATTAGTAGAAAAATATGTAAGTTGTATGTTAAGATAACTTCTAACTGTATGTGCAATGCTGATGAAAACACAGATGTTGAGTGCTGTATGTTTTAAGTTGTAAGTTGTTGTTTATTTTTATCAGAATTTATCAGTAGGAATTTGTGGCAGTGGTAAATGGTGATAAGGATAAAGGTCTTGTTGTTAAATAGCTCATTTTTAAAACTCTTATGAGAGCTTTCATGTAAAGATGTTTCCCAGTTGATACAGACAAGAATGCTCAGTTTTTTCTGAGGCCAGAGGACAACTGACTTCCTGTCTTAAAAGATGAAGTGCTTTATGTGGAAAGGTAGGCATGGCTGGGTAGGAAGGTAGGCAGGAGCTATGATTACCTCACTCAGAGCTCTTCCATGAAGATGCAAATGATTTGTGGGAAAAGCTTACAAGGGAGGGTCAGTCATTGTCAGTGTTAACTAGATCAGTTGGAGTTAACAAATTTATATGGGTTAGAATCCATGGTTGGTCTTCTTTCTCAGCATAGCTCTATAGTGGAAGTCAAGTGGTTCACGTACCGGTGGAAGAGTTGCCGAGGGAGCGTGAAAAGAGAAGAGTAATTGTCCTACACCTTGTTGCTAATACAAGCTAGTAGGACTCCCTCTAGCCATGGAAAGCCAAACATGGAGGAACCATGCTGTCACTTTTAGCAAGAATTACTAAAACATTACAAGTCTAACTTCCTTTCACTTCATGATGAGATATAATGAAGGACCCATGCAGTCACATGTACATAGTGTGAATTGAACCCACTTAAGTGCAAACCTTTTAAAAATGTCTTAATAGACATTGTATGAATATCAACAACAGGTCATTATACCTACTAAAGAGGAGCAAATTCACTCCCTTCCCCTAGAAAATGAAGTATGATATGGACATATTTTTTGTGTCCTTCTATCTGCTGGGAACAGCAATCTGAAGAGGCCAGGATGAGCAGCTAAAGATGTAGCCATGTCCTAAATCAATTGAATACATGTCCATGTTAAATTTCAACATACAAACCAGAAGGGTCTTTAATACCTGTCTCTTTGAAGTAGCCTTAGGATCAGATATCCACTCAGCATGGAGTCCAGAGTAGAGCAGACCAAAAAAGCATCCTAAATGAATTCAGGAGAAGAGAAGATGGGGAAACCTGGAAAAATCTAAATCAAAATTACCTTTTCAAATCTAATAAAAGATAAATGTACTATATAAAGACTAAATAATAGAGATCCAAATAGCAACCGAATAATACCCTCTAGAGGACAATGGCATCATGACATTAATAATACACATATCAGAGTGGAATATGTCAGGTTTTCTTTATGGAAGTGATTTTCCCCCCCTGGCTTTCATAACACAAAAAGATAAGCTTAATTTTTTTTTTTTTCTCAATGGTAGCTTTCCTTTCTGATTTATCAGGCATTTAAGGCAATCTGTTCAAGCACAGGTTTCCCCAATATCCAAAAGTAGTGCTTCCTGTGAAGCCTTTTCTAAGCCAATGGCTTAAAGTAAAAAAAGCAGTTACTGGGCCTTCCTGGTGGTGCAACAGTTAAGTTGCAGCACCATGAAGCTATCCAGAGCCACTGCAGCATGAAGCTATCCAGAGCCACTGTAGTGCCAGTTCAATCCCTGGCCAGGGAGCTTCCCACATAGTGCAGCAGACCTCTCCTGCCTCACCTGCTGCTCCCCTCAGCAGTGTATTTCAGTAGATCCACCTATTCTGCTCCCCACTCTGTCTCTGGTGAATCCTCTCACTGCCCCCCCACCCCCACACACACCTCTGGCCTACTTCCCCAGCTTGTATGCATAAATAAATAAATCTTTACAAAGAAGCAGTTACCATTAATTGTTATGGAAAAAATTTTGAACAATCCCAGACCGAAAATTAACCTACTGAAGCATACCAAATAATTCACAAACCTAAGATCACATTCTCATACAGCAAAAGCAGAAATACTGTAACTACACACACTTATAAAGAAGTCGTACCAGCTGGGAAGGAGATTTGATAGCACCTCTCCTTTGCTGTCTTGGGTGCTGCTGCCTCTCCAGTAGCTTCCACAAAACCAGGTGCTGATGTTGTTTTAGCCTTTCCTTTTTTGCAGCAAAAGTGGAATTCCTCTTTGGATTTCTTCAGTTAATGAAAACAGGTACTGATGTAGGTGTTTTGTATAAGCAAAGTGTTATAAAGTGAATTTTCAAAAAGTGGAGGATGCCTATCCATATTATTAAACCAAAGTAAAACCTGTGTGACAAAAAGATGAGTGTAAAACTACAATATTTGATGTTAGAATGAAGTTGACGCAAATTGCCTTATTTAAATATATCGATAGATTACACTGGTCAACAGTGAGATCATTACTGACTTTAAAAGGCCCTAATCTGTAGTATCGTGGTAGGCTAAACGTGAATATAACCCTGAAAATTTTTTATTAGCTCTCGTTTTGAAGATATTTCATATCATTCATTTTATATGTTTCACCATGTAAATTTATCCAGTAGGACTGCAGCAACATCCTAAATCAGCCTAGAATGATGTACTATTGCATCATACCATCCTGCACACATCATCCAGAGTTGACTGCATCATTTTCTGATGTAATGCAATACAACTGCCAGGCGGCTGCTGAAGGAAGCTGACGTCAGCAGTGCCTTGTCGGAAAGGTTGAGCATTGAAAATATTTCAGACTTTGTGCGAGACAGTTGAAGCTGCTGTTACATACAACTGTTCTTATTTTATCCATTTAGGCACAATACAGACCAGTAATGCCTTGAAAGTGCATAAACAGCATGGACAATTTCTGCTCTATTGGTGGGGAAGTGCCATTTGCCAACCAGAAGAAAAGTATCATTTGTCAAGTGAAGAAGGCTCATCATCTTTACTTTGGATGCAAGGTTGGTGACCAAGACAAGCCTTGGGTCCCGCATATATGCTGTGTTACATGTACAACACAGCTTTCACGGTGGTTCAATGGCAAAAGACCATCAATGCCATTTGCAGTTCCCATGGTGTGGAGAGAGCCAAGCAACCGCATAAAAGACTATTACTTCTGCTTGGTTCCTCCTCTTTCTGGCGGAAGAACAAAGCAAAAGAAGTTGAGAAGAGTCTACCCAAACATTCCGTCTGCGTTGAGATGACCGGTTCAACAACTTGCTGCAGGGTGATGCGAAACAAGCATGGAATGCTTTTCACCTAGTGTCTACAAACTTTCTTGGGAATGTTAGGGCGGAACACTACAAGGAACTAGTAGAAGACATGCTGATGCAGTATCAGAAACTTGGCTGCAAACAGTCTCTAAAAGATCCACTTCCTTCATTCCCATCTGTATTCCCTGAAAATTGTGGTATAGTTAGTGATGAACTTGGTGAATGTTTTCATCAAGATACCACATCAGGGCCTCCCTGGTGGCGCAGCGGTTGAGCGCTGCGCTGTGGAGCTGTCGGTAGCGCACCAGTTCAATGCCCAGCCGGGGAGAATCCCACATGGTGCGGCAGACCTCTCCTGCCTCACCCACTGCTCCCCTCAGCAGTGTATTTCTGATCTGCTTGTTCTGCTCCCCACTCTGTCTCTGGTGGATCCTCTCTCCACCCCATGCCTCTGGCCTGTACCCCAGCTTGTATGTATAAATAAATAAATCTTTAAAAAAAAAAAAAGATACCGCATCAATGGAGCAAAGATATCAGGGAAAATGGTCCACTACAATGCTGGCTGACTCCTGCTAGACACTCCCCAGAGATGCTCCTGAACAGCTGTGTAAGAGACAAGCGAAGAAATCTAAGAAGTAGTCTATGACTTGATCTTTTACAGGTATTAACCATAGGCCTGTTACTATTGGCATGCATTTTGTAATGCAAACATCCATTTATTACAGATTACAAAAATCCACGTGGTGCAGCAGACTTCTCCTGTCTCACCCGCTGCTCCCCTCACCAGTGTATTTCAGTAGATCTGCGTGTTCTGCTCCCCACTCTGTCTCTGGTGAATCCTCTCACTCCCCACCCCCATACCTCTGGCCTAGACCCCAGTTCTTGTACACATAAATAAATAAAATAAATCTTTTTAAAAATGATGGACTCTCATAAGAGCAAAACAGAAGATCTTAGGGAAATGGATCCGGGTCAGCAAAGGCCTATGCAACCAAAGAGGATAGCTATCTGCCTTCAGAAGTTTCAGTTTTCTCCAAAATATTCATGGTAACCAAAATTCTGACTTGTTTTAAAATATTTTAAAAATTAATATTTGAAATATACAGTTTCTTTAACCATAATTGCACATAGCATAATAGTATAGAACATTTGCTCATTATGCATTAATAATATATTTGTATGTTATTGTATAGTGTATGTGATTTATGTCTATAAATACATATGAATATGTACATAAAGATTCATTTCATGCAGAAATTCTTCCTATATTTAAACTATAGTCCTTCCTCTTATTCTCAACATTTTAACCTTCCCATTCCACTTGTAATTACGTTCCATTTCCTCTACTTTGGAAGAGAGAACACCTGCTATATTTCCTTCCCAGGCTATGCATCTTTTACTAATCGGTTTCTTAATAATGTCAATAGAAATCTAGCAAATATAGAGTAATATGTAAACCTCAGTTTATCTCTGATTCATTATTCAGTCTCTGTTTTTATATTGTCAGTTAACTTAGGGTCTTAGTGAAAATCAATTCTAATTTCTGTCAACCATTCTCAAGGTCCATTGAAGTTATTATTTTGACAACATACATTCAAATGTAGTTGGTTCTCATCAACCATTTTGTTATCAGACATAAAACTTTATATAATACATTTTTCTTTTTCTACTGTCTTGCAGTGTTATTTATTTTTGAAGTCTTTAGGGATCTCCTGCATGTTCTTTCAAAATCCCCTGGCTGAAACATGCACTATGGTTAATGTACTTTTGGAAAACAATTCTTTTATATAGTATAATTTAATCCAAGAATTATTTCCTCCATGAAGTTGTAACCATGAAATACTTTTTCCATGAAATCTTTCAGTAATATACCAGGAGTTTTATGACAGTTTGTTATTACATAAAGAGGTCATTTAAATCCAATAAAATATTATCCTCATTTAACCTATTTTATGAATAGATGAGCTTAGCTATTCCAAAACATCTTTGCAAGTTTGGACTAAAAAAATATGCAAACAAATCAAAATTTGACTTTTTTGCTTTCAGAAGGTTTGAATCTCTGCTCTTTCACTAACTAGCTTCCTAATCATGAGAAAATTAACTCTTGACTTGTCCCTTGTGAGAAATGGAGGACTATTGAGCACCCATGGAATTTTGGAGGAATAAATGCCATTATGTGTATGAAACACTCAATCCAGTGGCACCATAAGTATTTAAGAGATGGTAGCTCTAAAATAGATTGAATTACAATTGTTTGCAGTTGCAACCTTCCTTTTTTTAAAGTTTCATTTCTATGGGTTTTATGTTAAATTTTCCTGATTGTTTAACTGAGGTAACACTGATTTACAATACTCTATAATATTCAGAGATAATAGGATTGCATGTGCTCAGATGTATATTACTATCCACACTCACTACCAACTATAGTCTTCCACCATAGTCAGTTGGGCTTCCTTTCTCCTCCCTCCATCCCACTGGTAGACACAATTCAACAGTCAGACTTCTAGGGTGTGTTCCTAGTTTATTTTTGTCTGATCCTTTCTTTTGTTTCTCTATATTCCATAAATGACTGATACCTTCCTGTATTTGTCTTTCTCCTTCTGACTTATTTTGCTTAGCATCAGCTCCTCCAGTTCCACATATGTGATCTAACAGGAAAGAATTCTTCTTTTGTTTATAGCTGAGTGGTATTCTATTGTACACACACACACACATACACACACACACACACACGCACATCTTAATTCACTCATCTGTTCTTGGACACTTAGGTTGTTTCCATAGCTTTGATATTGTAAATAAAGCTGCAGTGAACATAGAAGTGCATCTGTCCCTTTAAATTAGAATTTTTGAACTCTTTGCATAGATACCTAGGAGAATAATTGCTGGATTGTCTGATAGATCTATTTTTAATATTTTGAGAACCCTCTATGTGGTTTTCCATAGGGGCCAGACCAGTTACATTCCCATCTACAGTGCACAAGGGTTCCCTTTTTCTCCATACCTTCAGCAACACTTGTTTCTGGTCTTTATGGTATGGGTCATTCTCACAGGTTTGAGGTGGCATCTCATTGTGGTTTTGAGTTGTATTTTCTTAATGATAAATGATGATGAGTATTTTTTAAAAGATTTTTTATTTATGTATACAAGCTGGCTGTAGGCCAGAGGTGTGTGCGGGAGGGGTGGTGTGAGAGGATTCACCAGAGACAGAGTGGGGAGCAGAACAGGCAGACTGACTGAAGTACACTGCTGAGGGGAGCAACGGGCGAGACGGGAGAAGTCTGCTGTGCCATGTGGGAAGCTCCGTGGCTGGGTATTGAACTCATGCTGCAGTGGCTGCAGAGAGCTACATAGTGCTATGACTTAACCAGCTGCACCACCAGGGAGGCCCGATGATGAATATTTTTTCATGTACCTATTGGCCATCTGTAGGTCATCTTTGGAGAAGTATCTATTTAGTTCTTTTTGCCATCTTTCCAATGGATACTTATTTTCTTTTTCTTGTGAGTTTTTTGTAGCTCTTTGATATTAGCCTCTTGTCAGATGTATGATATGTAAATATTTTATCCCATTAAGTAGGAAGTTTTTTTCATTTTAATGATAGTTTCTTTCACTGTGCAGTTACTTTATCTTGATCTAGTACTATTTGTTTATTTTTTCCTTTTTTTTCCCTTAACTTTGTAGATAAGTCCCCCAAGACATCATCGAAGCTAATATCATGGAGTATTTTGTCTATATTTTCTTTCATGCATTTTATGGTTTCAATTCTGACATACAAATCTTTAATCCATTTTGAGTTAATTTTTGGATATTTTTAAATAGTGGTCTAGTTTCATTCATTTGCATATGGTGGTTCAGTTTCCCAGCACCATTTATCGAAGAGACTTTCTAGTTTCATTTCTAAAATAGCGCCATGCTATTTCTAAAATAGCCGTGAAAATAGGAATAGCTACTTGCTGCCCTTATTAAAAATTTAAAGGATAGACTACTTATTAAATCATTTATTTTACCATGTATTATTTATAATTATAATATAATCATATAATGTTATAAATGCATATAACAATATACATATTACATACACATGTATATTTTATATTTATATATAAAAATCATATATTTTATTTAGCTTTCAGCAATGTATTAATATCTAAAAATTTCCAAGTACTTTCTCATAAGTCATTTACATCAGTTAATTAAAACATCTAATTTATAATATATGTCTTATAACATTTAAGATTTTATGAACTCAATACTATTAAAATAAAGTAATGGCCATCTGTTTATACAAATGCACATAGATGGATATTCAGTACATTGTTACAGTTCTGTAGAACACTGGAATTATTTGCACTTACCTCATAATTTGTGATTCCTACAACCATAAGGATTCAAGTAATATGGAAGCAAAATGTAGATAAGGAAGTGCTATAATATCAGAACACCTCTGGGAGCTTTGCCACAGTTTTTTCACAACTCCATAACCGGTCTTTGTTGCTGAGGTATATGGGATTTCTACCAGGAAATTCTGGGGGCCAGACCTGGAAAATCAGAATCTGTAATCAAATCCAAAGGATGGTATGTAAGCCAAAAGGAAAAACAAAGTCTGTATAGGGCTAGAAACTGAGCTCCAGACATATAGCAGTGAACAAGATCAAACTGAATCTAAAAGTTTCTTGAAAATTCAAGACTGAAAGTGCCTTGAATTTTCTTTTTCTTTTCTTCAGAAAATTTTTTTACTAGAGACTAAATTTCTTGTTTTATGGGCATGGAGTTTGGCTTTAAGTATAGACACTAAAGAATTTGAATTTTGTTCTGTGACAATTGGTATGCGCACACAAAAGAAATTTTGAGCAGGAAAGCATCAGGCGAGAATTTCGGAAACATTCATCTGGCTCAATTTAAGGCCAAGGTAAATCAGTTTGAAGCATTAATTCTAGAGAGAAAGATTCTAAGTCTGACTTGGGGACATAAGTAGAGAAATGGAAAAGAGGGGGAGAATAAGGAAATTTATCTTAGAAACAGAATTGCATGGGTTTGGCACCTGGTTAGATATGAGGGATTTCTGGTAATCAATTTTTTTCATTATTTTAATGACACATTCAATAATTGTGGAATATGCGACAAAGTATCTTTTGTCTTTTACATCTTTTGCCTAAATGCTCTCATTGCTGTTTTGAGTCAAGATTCTTCGTTTTATGGTATTGAATTATAAACTATCTGGTGAGTATGCTCCAAACACAATTATCAAATCCATGAGCCCAGAAATCTAGAAAGATTAGTCAGCACAATATGCAATTTAATATATCAACTCAGCAAGATACAGTACCTGTAGTGTTTCCTTTGCTTCCCCTTCCTCCTGCCACCATATTTTTGGTTTTGTGTGCATGGTAACATCATGTGGGATTCCTGAAGGGCCAGCATTTCTTTGCGCTTTATCATCATCCTTTTAACTGTCCACATAATAGTGGGCTCTGAACCACACACATTGTGATCCACAGCTATGCAGTTTTCTAATTGATTTCAAGAGCAGTTCTCAGATGCTTTAAGACTCCCTTTGAAGCCTTTGACCATTTCTGAAGTGAACAAAATGGGACCTTAGTTTCATTTTCTCTCATCCCCACCTCTCTGTGTGGCTTTGCCCTTGAGAGATAGAATCATATCTACTCTCTTTTTGTAGACTTTGTGTCCATTTCAACCCTCAAGGATGTATCTACCTATAGGCTCCATTCCTGCTTCTTTCTAATCCATGTAATATTTTATCACTTTTAAATGTATCCATTTCCCACCCCCTATCTACCTCTTTATTTATAACAGTCTGTCAAACATTATTTGGTTTTGGTGTTGGAGTGCTGGTACTTCTGGCTTCCGAGGGAAGTGGAATCAAAATTCCAGGTTACTTAGGATTAATGATCTTGGGAACTGACTTCCCCAAGGAAAAGCACAGAAACAGAGACCAGAGGCAGCTTCCTGCAGCCCTGATGGCAACTCCTTGCATGATTAGGTGGCTGGCAGATTATGCCTTGATAGATGAGTGTTCACTGTTGTTTTGCAAACATTGTGGGATCTGAACCACAGGCAAGTTTTTATTCCCTTTATTTCTGAAGCATCAAGAAAATATTTTCTGTGTCTCAGAACAATATTGCAGATCCTCTTATAAGAGTTTGAGAGTGCAACTCTGGGCCTTTTACATTTTTGCTCTTGTAAAGTGTGACTACAGGATTCAGAGATCACACTATCTATCATCCATCCATCTATCTGTTTATGAAAGTCATCGTCTAGTTCTGTCTGTTTTTATTTGCACGTTTGAACTGTGGGATATTTTATGTCTCCTGACTGAATGGAAAAAGAGCAAATAAATAAATACATATATAACAGCTTCATTAATAGCAATTGGTGTTTTCAATTAAACTGTCATTTCTCTTGAACAGAGACAAATAACCCTCTGTCTCAAACAAGTGACCTCAAATTCTGCTCTAGCAGAAACTGGTAAGAGAAGCATAGACAGGTAAGCTATGGCTTAAATATACAAAAATTGTTTTCTTTGTTTTTTTCCAGTGGGAGTGATTTGAAGATGGTGGGTTGGAGGGAGAACCTAAGTCCTTTTCATTTTGAACACTATGTGAATGTTATTTCACATATAATTTCTGTTGCTTAGTATTCCTTTTTTAAAAAGTAGCAGTAGCATGGCTAGATACTGCTCATTTTTACTTTCAGAAGTAGAGGGAAGACAGGGTCAGATTGGCCTCCAATGTCTGTAGCCAGGATGGTTTTACTGTTTGCTTCTTTGGGGGAGTGTGGGCCAAACTATACCATAGATATCCCAGAATTTTCTTCCCTCTTATCTTCGTGTAGGATGTTCTGTTTCTGTACTTTTATTCTTTTTTTTTTTTTTTTGGTTTATATACAAGTACCTATTAGCATCCATCAAATCATATCCCAGTTGTTGGTTTATAAATAAAAATCAAAGTTTTGCATCATGTAGCATGGAATTTAAAAATGAGAGAATTCCCATCCTTAATTACAGTATGCAAAATAATGCCAACAAAAATATATTTTTCTTCATGGCTCAATACTAATAATTTGGGTTTGTCCAATTTTGAGTACAGGAAGATGTTGAACTCAGTATCTAGAGTTGTATGCTTCAAGTGCATTTCTGTCCATTTTGCAAAGAGAAGCACACAATACAAATTGACGTCTGCTCCGTAATACAGAATTGGGATTTATCAAAGAATCACTAACATAAATAACCAAAGTTTTACCTGATGAACACTAAAGTTATTTGAAAGACTGGAATCCAAATTTCTGTACTTATATTTTGTAGCTTTGTAAACATGAGTGAACAGCAATGGGAAGAGGCACCAAGGATTAATATAAGAGTTAAATAGAGTTTATATGAAAGTGTTTAAAAAAAATATCATGTAAATACTTGGTCTGAAAGTGGTTGAGCTAACATGGATTTTTAGCATAATGTTTTACGAAAGTATACAGTCCTTTTATCTTCTATACTAGTAAACATAGATGTTTGAGTTGACTACATCTTTAAAAAGAAATTTTTCTTTACTCAGGAAATATACATAGGATAGAGAAATATTTTGGAAGGGAACATCAGCTTTATTAAAAATGCTTGGTAATGCTATATAATTCAGTGATATATGTATTCTAGCTGTACGTCTCTACTCAATTCCACATCAAGATAAATATTTAGCAATTGGTAAGACTGGTTATTTTATTTGCTATTCAATTTTTAAAGGTGATTTAATCTTTCAAAATGTTACAAATCTGATAGTTGCACAAAAAGGTTGCCTTTAAAGACACTATAGTGATTATATTCGGTATGTAATCTAAACACTGAATTCATGTTTGAAAATACATTTACTAAATTTAAAATAAAAAAAATATTAGGTGACTAGGCTGGAAAATGGACTTGAATTATTGTATATATGCACATGATAACTTGAAATTAAGTAACATTGTTAAACTCACACAATATGATTTTACCTCTAACTTATCATTAAAAGAAATATTATTTGATTTTCATGTAAGGGCATAATCTAAGTCGAACTCAGTTTGCAACCGTATTTTTGTTTTCTTTTATTCATGGTCTGGGTATGGAGGGTATTCACTTTGTTACTTCAGCTTGATTTCATTCTCCTCCAGCCTGGTCGATTTGTGGTGATGGACTGTTTTTCTGTCTTCAGCAAAGGAATGAAGAGCAACCACAGATTGCTCTTATTCAATATGTAAAATGCCTAGTGTTGCTCTGAGCTGATAATCAAATTACAAAGAACACCATGTCCTTCAGAAAAAGCTGCAACTCAGAGTGTGGTACCAACCCTGAAAAAAATTAAGCCCAACCCAAGGTCCTCAGAGAGGGTCCTGTACTGCCATAGTTACCTGGTGCCCCTTTTCCAGTGTGGCCCTAACCATCTTGATTCCTCCTTCAGCAACCTTTTTCGGTTTTCATTGTTTATCTCTATGGTTCAGGTTACCAAGGAGGACCCTCTTTGTGAAATTACTTATCAGTAATCTTGTCATGTATACAGTTTCAATTTTTTAATTATGCCAAGAGATCCTGGAAAACAACTTCCTGGCGATAATTCTAACCTCTAGATAGAGTCAGAAGTGAGTGTACTTTGTCCAGCACTGAGAAATAGACACTTCGAGAATAGTAATAATAGCTCTGTAGGTGGCCACATATAAAAAAAAAAACGATATTCTCTTAACACGAATACTTGCAAACTAGAAGATTGCTTCTGTGTACAAATAGTGCTTATATTTTTTTTTTACTTTGCTGTCAATAGATATTTTCAAACACAAAGAGAAGCAATATTTTTTAGTGCTGTGGAGTGAGGTGTTTCACTTTTTGTTTTAGTGTCTAAAGCCTAGCACAATGTCAACTTTTGGTATTAAGTGCAAGTTTAACTGAGAGTGGGTCAGGATATTCAGTCAGTGATGCACAGAGGATATTTGCCATAAAGATATTTTATAGTATGTTCTATTATTGCTTCTCATGAAATATATCTGAGGCTATAGAAACTGAATATAAACTCAGATAGTGTTTTCATTTCTATGAGAGTGTAAATTCATTATTAAGCAACTGCAAAATCCTTTCATATGTTTAATGATGTGGCTGTTATAAAACTAGATTGATTAAGCTTCACTGTTTTATATCTTCTAATGAGACAGTTAAGAGCAGTTAAGTCACACTATATGAAGATGTGATTGGAAATATTTCTAATTTAGATTGTAAACATAGTATTTGGGCATAATTTGAACATAATATTTTGGAGAATTCCATTTAAAACAATTAAACAGACTCACATCTAAAATGTTGAGCCACATAGTATTTTGGAAAACTACATCTATATCAGTTAGAAGCCTGCATTTCCACTTTCATATTTTTAGCAAAATATATTCATTATTTAACTTTGCATATTTAAGTTTTTCTTTACAGTAGTACTTTTTGTATTGGCTGCTGAGTTCTGTGTCTGTTCAGAAAATTTGCAAGATTCAAGCTCAAACTCATCTTCAAGGTCAAGTGAAAATTACTTATTTCTAGCAAAGTGTTTCACTCCTCAGAGCTGTCTTTTCAGAACATTACTATTTCCTCAAGCTTGCTTTCTTGCCCATTCTTATGCCAATATTGTAGTATTTATTTATTGAGATAACATTGATTTATCTCAATAAGTTGTATATTTATATAGAGTTATTGAATTTGATTTAGAGATAGAAGATCTCCTTCCAGTGTTGTCATGACACCATAACCACCACTGAAACACCCGTGGTCCTAAACCATTCTCCATTGTGTTCTCTCCTGGCTCACCTGTTCTTTCCCTAGGGAAACCAAAATGAAGGCTCTTTCACAAATGTCTCTATCCCCCCATCCGTCCTGGATTCCTCTGTCTTTGGACCAAACCTGACAAAACCATAGCAAGATGTGCCCCTCCTTTTTGGAGCAAATAATCTTTTTAAAGATTTATTTTTATGTATTTATTCATACAAGAACTGGGGTATAGGCCAGAGGTGCAGGGGGTGAGAGAATTTATCAAAGACAGAGTGGGGAGCAGAAAAGGTGGATCTACTGAAATCCACTGCTGAGGGGAGCAGTAGTGAGACAGGAGAGGTCAGCTGTGCCATGTGGGTTAGCTTCCTCATCGGGGATTGAACTCATGCCACAGAGGCTGGCCATAGCATGATAGAGCTGAGACTTTAACCTCTGGGCCACCAGGGAGGCCCACAAAAAGATCTTTTTAATTGTAAATGTCTCCTGCCTGTTGGCCTCACCATATCTCAGTAATTTTAATATACTATATATAGACATTCTTAAATTCTGGTATCTCCTACATGATAACTTACATTGCTATTCATGTGATTTTTTTTTTTACATTTTAGTGCTATTTATATTTAATCAAATAACACAAAAATATTTATGACCCCCTAATCCAATATGGCTACCATCCTTATAAAAAGAGGAAGAGGCACTAATAAATATAAGCTCACAGAGAAAAGACCATGTGAGGTAATGACAAGAACGAAGTCATCTGCTAGCCAAGGAGAAAAAGGCTTCTTGAGACTCAAAACCTACTAATACCTAATATTGGACTTTCAGCTTCCAGAATTGTGAGAAAATAAATGTCTGTCCTTTAAGCCACCTAGTCTGTGGTATTTTGCTTTGGCAGCTCTAGTCAACTAATACACTGGGTTTCATAGATTATTTTCTCCTACATTTTCTTCTAGAAGTTTTATGTCTTTGAGTTTTATATTAGTTCTACCACCAATTCAGGTAGTATTTAGTGACAGGCATAGAGTTTGTCTAGTTCATTTGTCTTGTATGTTAATCTGGAATTATACCAGCACTAATATTTTTTGGAAAAACAATCATTTTCACATTAAATTGCTCTTGTGGTAACAGACTCTGTACTACCTATATATGCAGTTGAATTTACAGAATGAGATTGAATTATAATTTACAGGATTAAATGCTTAAATATAAAATAGTCACATAGATTGAAGTCAGGGAAATGCAAAGTGATACAAAGTTTCCTTCATTAATGAATATATAATTCAGTTGTAATTATTATCTAGTGGCATTAATGCCAAAATGAATATTAACCAAAAATTATATATAACTATATTAGGTGAATAGACTGGCATGTAAGAAAACTAAATCCTTACCATCCATACCATGAAGGGACTAGACATTAGTATTGAAATAATCCAAAACCAGTAATAGATGTTATAATTTAGCAATATAATGTGAATGCCAGAAAAAATTACTTGAACATCTTTTTTTTTAAGAGATTTATTTTTACTTATTTATGCACACAAGGACCGGCAGTTAGGCCAGGGGTGCAGAGGTGTGGGCGGTACTGTGAGAGGATTCGCCAGAGACAGAGTGGGGTACAGAACAGGCAGGTCTACTGAAATAAACTGCTGAGGGGAGCAGCATGCGAGACAGGAGAGGTCTGCTGTGCCGTGTTGGTCAGCTCCCTGGCCAGGGATCGAACTTGGGCCACAGCAGTGATAGCATGATAGCGCTCAGATTTAACCCTTACTCCACCAGGGAGGCCCTTGTACATCTTTCTTATGGAGAACACCAACCAGAGGTGAGGAAGAGACCAGAAGACAGTTTTTTTTTAATTTATTATAAATCTGTAAATGATTTTACTTCACAAGAAAAGAAATTTAACATGTAGTAGTGTTATTACTCAAAGAGTAATAGTTATTAGTAGAATAATTATTACTCAGATGACTATTTATTGAGAAAATTCATTATCTAACTCAAATTTTCTCATAAAATACAATAATCTAAATGTTTTTCTCCATGGGAACCAATATGGAAAAGTTAACACTTTGTGTGCCGGCCATTTTCTGTGCCATCGCATGAAGGTATAAGCATTCAATAAAACACACACAACTCCTGAACTACTGGATACTAAAAAAATTATAGTGTCTCTCATAAAACACCTTATACTTTCACCAAAACAATGTGTAAAGCTTCTAGATTGAGTACGATCAAAGAAATAGCTCCTAATAGTTCCAAATAATCCACCGTGGCGTGAAAAACCGGAGACTAGATGATTGCGTATTAATACGTGAGCAGACCACAAAGTGTTAAGAAAATTAGCCAGAAAGTTATGAGTATAAATATAAGTGAAACAATATGCACTTTTGAATAACACTTTTTACATATAAGAAAAACACAGTCTATGTTTTTTAGATTCCTCTCTCTCCAAGAAACTTACCAAGAGTCATGGAAATAGGAAAAATACACAAGAACACAAAATACATAAGAATGAGAGATTTTATGGAATATTTAATTTCTTTAGAGGAAATGCTTATAAAACTTGTTTTATTTCATCCCATATACATCTAACATAATATGTCATGGACATGAGTTACAGGATTGATTTTCTTAAAACACAGCTTTCAGCAGTTCTTTTGAAGCTCAAAAACATCACTTCTGTCCCATCACCTACAAAATAAAGCTTAAATTTCTTACTTTGACATTCAGTCTTTTTCTATGTTCTGCTCAACACATATTTCTTAAGTATCACTGCTGTTCTCCTTTGTGTACTCTTCAGAAGAATCAAATTGAGATTCTAGCAATTCTCATCACCTTTATCTCTTGCCCCATGACAAATTTTTTATTTGTTTTTCCTTTGTCATTGACTTCTAGGTATATGTGTCCCTGATCTCTAAAATTCATTCTCTTAAAATTTATTATGCTATCTTAAAAATATTTATTTAAATTTACATTAACTTACATATATTTATGTTAAAATTCTAATCTTAGCTTAATTATCAAAATTAGTTTACCTTAAAAATCAGTTGTTTATTAATTTTATATCTCCTTCTAACCATTTTCTGATCTGGAGCCTATATTTTACAGATATTCTTCTTGAAAAATTGAATGATATTTAATTATATTTTCAGCCAATTGAACAAAAGCAATGTCAATGGAGTGCTAAAAAATTAGAGATTACTATATGTATAGAGATAAATAAGAATTCAGAGGAAGGAAGTGGGGATTATTCTAGCTAGCACTTAGCAAACTTTTTCTGGAAAGGTCAGACTTCAAGTTGACTTTTATTGATGATTGATTGATTGATTGATTAGTTTTTGAGGGTTATTGTTTCTCTTGAAATTACTCAATTCTGCCCATTTAACACTCCAAACATCCAAATGAGCACATAAAAGCAAATGGGTATAGTTGTGTTCTAATATTTGGATTTGACACAAGAGATATAGTGGATTGGTCCTTGTTTTAAACTTTTCCAATATCATAAGTGTCTTCCTAAAGTTACCTATTAATTCCTTATTTTTTACCAGAAAAAAAGTGCATTTAGAAATATAGACTAGCTTTTCTGATTCACATGTAGAGTATTATTTTCACCCCAACAAGTCAATTGATTTTATGAGCTAGCATGGTTATCTACCGGGATAGACCAAGGCACCCTGGGTAATGAACAACATTGAACAACTTTTTGATTTTTCATTTAATCTACACATCGTGTGGTATGGGTTAGAGCTGACTCATGTTTTTAGGGATACAGATGACAGACGTTCTATCTTGACTGGTGCTTCCACAATCACCACTGAAAATGAAGTACAGAGATCAGGGGTCTTAAACGTACAGTTAAATATTTCATTCTGGAATGGACATATATCACTCCTACAAACTGAAGGCCAGAAATGCTCATATAGCCAACCCTAATTTAAAAGGGAGCTCTGACACCAAAAGCAAAGGCAACAAAAGCACAAATAGGCAAGTGGAAAACATCAAACTAAATGCTTCTATATCAATAAAATGAAAACCCAACCTACAAAAAGGAGAAAGTATTTGCAAATCAGATATTTGATAAGGGGTTAACGTCGAAAAATATAAGGAAAACTCAGTGCATATAATTCAATAGCAAAAAAAAAAATCACATTAAAAAGTGGGCAGAGGAACTAAATAAACATTTTTTTTCCAAAGAAGATGTACAAAGGGCCAACAGATAATGCAAAAGTGTTCATCATCACTAGTCAGGGAAACACAAATGAGAAACTCCAGCAGACATCATTGCATACTTTTCTAAGATGGCTGTCATCAAAAAGATGAGATAACAAGTGTTGGAGAAGCAGTGAAAAAAGGTAACCCTTTTGCAGCACCTTTGGTGGAAATGTAAATTTGTGCAACCATTATGGAAAAAGCATGAAGTTTCCACAAAAATTAAAAATAGAACATAATATGTTCCAGTAATTCCACTTTAAGGTATATAACCAAAGGAAATAATACAGGATTTTTTTTTTTTGAGGAGTTAGATGCACTCCCATGTTCTGTTAATGGATGAACAGATAAAGAAGCTGTGATATATAATATTTCTCTGTGTTGATAAAGGACTATTTTTCAGCCATGAGGAAGAAGGAAGTTCTGTCATGTGAATAGCCTGGATGAACCTGGAGGGCATTATGCTAAGTGAAATAAATAAGCCAGAAAATAAAAATAATATATCATACCAATTATATGAGAAATTTAAGGAAAAAATGCATAAAAATATAGTAAAAAAAAGTGCTTGCTGGGAGTTTAGGAATGAAAGAAATTGGGAGAAGTTACAAACTCTTAGTTATAAGATGAATAAGTTCTGTAGATCTAAATTTTAAGATGATTATAGTTGAGAACACTGTAATATATACTTAAAATATTTGCTGAAAGGAGAACTTAAATGTTCTCACCAAAAAAAGATAAATATGAGGTGATGATATGCTTATTAACTAGATGAATACATGTATCAAATCATCACAATGTAAATTCTAAATATCTTATTATATTTTTTTGTCAATTATAGCTGAATAAAGCTGAAAAAAAGAGTCAGAAAATACAGTGTCTCTATGTCTAGAGTTAGAGCAAAACCAGACTTTATGGTAGTAAAATTATAAAATAAGTACTTGATATGTCCACCATATCAGTCAAAGCTGTTGTTCTAAGAGTTTACTTTTTTCTCTTCATGTTTGAAATAGAATAACACATGGACATTTCCCTACAAAACTGTGAGATATAAAAGCTTACTCAAGTAAAATGTGGGATTGTAAACCATAGAGCAATTTTTTTCCCATAAATCTTTCAGTTTATTGTGTGAAAAAAGAAAACAATGACTTTTATTTGCTGCATAATACTTTGTGAATTATTTGCAGAATACACACTTTTCTATGCATGTGCAAGTCCAAAGGTTAAAGTAATCACATCCCCTGACTCCTCCCCCCAAAAATCTTAATTTGGCTTTCCTTGTTTATAAATGAACACTATGCAGAAGAAGGGATAATTGCTTATCATGTTATATCCAAATTCAAATTGTGGGGCACTATTGCCAGGCTGGTTGTATGGGCTATATGGTGAACCTCAATAATTTCCTTCAGTATAAATGAATTGTATGCTTACTAAGCACAAAATATTGTGATGTGTGATGACATGAGAGGATTGTAAGAGGACAATAACAACACATGACATGATAGCAGACTCAGTAGTGTCATTTGTGTTTTTTTTTTCTAAAATTCCATTCTTTTGTAGGGTCAGATCCCTATGACAGTTTCTTACCGCCTGGATAGCCTCCGTAACACAAATAATGTACTGTAGACAAAGAGAAAACTTTTTTACCATATTTTCCTCAGATAGCCATGAACCTAAAAAAGCGGAAGTGTGCAATATTAAGAGCAGGGACTCTCAATATGTGGTGGAAGTGGAGAGCTTGGAGAGAAAACTGGGATCAAAGAGGCAAGCCTGGGGCCACCCTGGTGGCGCACTGGTTAAGTGCTGTGCTGTGGAGCTGTCAGCAGCGGCGACACGAGTTCAAAGCCCAGCAGAGGAGATTCCCACATGGCACTGCAAACCTCTCCTGCCTCCCTCGCTGCTCCCATCAGCAGTGTATTTCCTTCGATCTGCCTGTTCTGCTCCCCACTCTGTCTCTGGTGAACCCTCTTGCCACCCCACACCTCTGGCCTGTACCCCACTTGTATGCATAAATAAATAAATCTTAAAAAAAAAAAAAGAGGCAAACCCGGGGAGCATCCTACCAGGACTCTGGCCATGTCGCACGTTGGGAGGAAGAATCTATCTGCAATTCTTCTTTTTTTTTTTTTAAAGATTTATTTATGCATACAAGCTGAGTGTGGCCCAGAGGTTTGTGTGCGGTATGGGGTAGCGAGAGGATTCACCAGAGACAGAGTGGGGACCAGAACAGGCAGATCTGCTGAAATACACAGCTGAGGGGAGCAGCAGATGAGGCAGGAGAGGTCTGCTGTGCCATGTGGGACACTCACTGGCCAACATCAAACTCATGCTGCAGTGGCTCTCAGATAGCTTCATAGTGCTGAGACTTAACTCATTGCACCACCAGGGAGGCCCCTATCTGCAATTCTTACCTTTGTGTTTATTTACTCCTCTACCTCACTATCTCTTACCAACCTTGTTGCTAACCTGTTGTAATGGTCTGGCTGGGCAGGTGATTCTTCCCCTTTGTCTGGCCCACAGTAGATAAGTAAAATACAGTTTTACTTGTATTCTGGGGCACAGGGATGCTTTTAGGTAAAAATCCACTTCAGAATTATTAAACTTGAAAATTAGTCCTGTGATTGTTAGCATTGTTAGATTGTCTATGCTGGAGATTTCAGGAAAGATTTCTATTAAAACATTCATAGGTAATACAAAGATGAATAGCTAATATTTATGAATGCATTTTATTTATGTATCATGTGATTGTACAACACATTCTATGTGTCAGATATAGTTCTAAGCATTTTTATAAATAGGATCCCACTGGATCTTTATATAAACCCTACAGAGTAGTTTCCATTACTTATATCCCTCCTCTTAGAGACAAGAAACTGAGGCCCAGAGAGATGAAATAAATTGTCCAAGTTCATACAACCAGTAAGGAACAGAGTTGGGATTCAAACCCAGATACTGTAGAGACCCTACCATTGATAGCAATGCTGTGCTGCAATACGGTGAATAATGAAAACACACAAAAAGAATTTAATAGGTCATTGTAGTAGCTAATCTGATTTCACTTATTTTCCTTATGGTGTCCAACATCTGGGGAGTATTTAAAGATCACTCAGGTGCAGAAAATATTCTAAGGCATTTAAGGGCCTGTGAGTTGAAATAAGTTGAGAACCTTCCAGCTTCAAACACCAAAAACTGCTCAATAAATTACAACTAGCATCCTTATAAATGCTTGGTTGATCCTCTAAGAAAGGCAGGGAAATTGCCTTGGGCTAGAAATGAAAGAAAGAACAGAAATTTAGGACAGTGAACTGCAGAGCTGACACTGTGTCTGCCCAGAGATATTTATCACTTTTAACAATGCAAGGACTTGAATTTAAAACGGGTCATAGGAAGAGGGAGAGTTGGGACTGAGACCCACACCTTTATTTTGCTTCCCCTTTAGTACGAATGAGGATCTAGGCAAGGGGAACTCTCAAAAGTCGTGGGAAGGCTTATAAATTTGTAGATCTACTTTGGAGAACAATGTGACAATGTCTCATGAATTTGAATATGTGCATCCTTACAACCAAGCAATTACCCTGCTAGGTTTATACTCAAAGCACACCCAGGCTGCGGAAAAATCAGACATGGACAAGAATTTTATTGCAGTGCTGTTTGCATTAGTAAAAACTTGGAACAGGAAAGTGGATAATGCATTGTGTTTTATTTATACAGTGGAATACACAGAGCAGTGAAAGTTAATGTACTAGAGGCAAGTATCATGAAGGACAAGTCTCAAAATATTCACTTCTGTGAAAAGGAAAGATAAATTGCAGAGTATTTGCAGTGTTAAATCTAAGTGCTGAAAGGTAGGGAATCAGAAATTTTAACATTGTAATTCTTAACCTCAAGGAAGAAACCAAAAAGGATTTCAAATTATCCCTCTTAAACCTGAAAGTTGCACCAATACTGCAGATGTAGTTGGCTTTCCTTTGTCCCACACCCACCTTGTAGAAAGACCCTCAATATCAGCACCATAGGAAGGAAGAAAAATGGAATAGTGATTTTACTAATATTTCCGAAATAAAAAACATTTTCATATTTTCCCCAAATTCAAGTCAATTTAATGCTGTAACCTTCTCTCTAAATTGCAACTTTGCTTTTTTCTGGTCAGGCCAAGGGTCTTTCATCTCCTGAATTCAAACAGATGTATGTAGTTTCAAGCTTAAAGTTATTTAGCTTCTTTTAGCATCTAAGCATGTACTTTTATCCCATTCTGCTCTTCACCAAATAAAGACTCCTTTCTATGACCTGTTTATAACTGAGTGCATGTGTTTTATAACAATATTTATTTTTGTCACAAACAAAAAACAAGAGTCCAAGAGGACCAAGAAACCAACAAAATTTAACTTATTATTAAAATAAATTTATTAAATAACTTATTATTAAAATATCTTTATTGAGATTAATTCACATACATACAATTCATTTATTTAAAGTTTACAATTGAGTGGTTTTTGTATAGTCGGAGTTCAGTACATCCATAGAACAACAATTGGCACAATAAATAGAACATTTCTATCATCCCTAAAAGAGATTCTATACCCATTTGCAATCACTTCCCATTTTCCCATCCTGTTTCTGCTTTCCCCCTTATACTTCCCAATACCTCTTCTCCCAACTCCTTGCCTCTTGCTCTCTCACATGAGTTAGGAAGCCACTAATCTAACTTGTCTACAGATTTGATAATCTGGATATTTCCTATCAGTGGAAACATATAATACATGGTATTTTGTGACTGGTTTCTTTCACTTAGCATAATGTATTCAAGGTTGATACATGTAGAGCATATAACAGGAATATATTCATTTTTATCACCATGTCATATTAGAGTGTATGGATAAACCACATGTACTTTGTCTTCTGTCAGGTAATAGGTAGTTGGGTATTAGGACTGCTTCCACTTTTTAGCTATTATGAATATTGTGATATGGATATTCATGTGTAAGTTTTTGTGTGGTCATGTGTTTTCATTTCTCTTGAATTTATATCTATATTTCTAAGTGTTGTATTCTTTTTGATGCTATTATAAATAAAATTGTTGTGCTCATTTCCTTTTTTGGGTTGTTTATTAAAAAGCTATAAAAATAAAATTGATGTTTTTACATTGAGTTTCCTGCAACTTTGCTAATAAAATAATTTAATTCCAATAGTTTATTTTTTAAAGTCATTTCCTTAGGATTTTATATAGACAACATATAATTTTTTTTTGCACAATTTTCCTGGCTAGATCACTCAATAAAATGTTAAATAGGGGTAGAGAAATATTTTCTTCTGGCCTGTGGTTACCTCTGATTTTTTTCTTTCTTATGATTAGTGATAAAATAATAAGATAAAGAGGGTAGAAGCAGTAAGGAAGGAGGGATTGGAGAAAACATCGTTGTATACCTATTGTCTGAGAAGAATTAAAAGAGAGAAGAAATAGTGGCCACTAGCAATATGAAAGAAAGGAAAGCAAGCTGGCATTCTCATGTCTCTTCCAGGAACCAAGAATGCAGATGACTGCTCAGAAATGTGGTCTTGGGAACTGACTATATGAAAATGTATTGAAAGTTCCTGATCCAAGTAAGTATAAAGCTTACTGTTTTTAGAACATTAGTCAACTTCTAAAGGATTATCATACAATCAAGAGGGCTTTACAAGAATTAGGTTCAAAAATTTTGGCTGGAGGAAAAATGTCATTTAAAAAAACTCAGTTGTTTTTGTATGATTCATGTCCATCAAAAATCAAATTCATCAGTATCAGATATAAAATGATCTACTTTCTTATTTTTTAAAAATGACAAGGGGTTATTTCAAACATCTCTAGGCGACTTTTCATATGTTAATTTTTCTTTATTTGAAAATTCATGTGTATCATCAAAAAAATGTAAATATAGTAGACTGTCAACAATAACTTTCAAATGTTTTCTTTCCCCTTTCCTCCTTCCTGTTTTTTTTTTTTATAATGGTCTTTGAAGTCCTCTAAAATATTAATGCTGACCAATAAAAATGTATCATTTAAACCTTTAATTTTTTATACTTTGCAGAATGATTAAATGGGAGCTAATTTAAGACTAAAAGATAAGCCAAAAAAGACAGTCTAGCTTTTTTGGCTAGACATTACTAACATAATAGAGGTTAAAAAAAAATGGGGGAGGGAATGTGGATTATCTTTGAAATATGCAATATAATCAACAACAATAATAGTTAATATTTATTGAGCACTTAACTCTATGTAGACACTGGACTAAGTGCTTGACATATTCTTTTGTAACCCTCACAATACTCCCACAAAACATCTCTGTGATATTATTTAATTGTATGCCTGAAGGAAATGAGTCTTAGAGAGCAGCTTGCCCAAATTTACTAAATTGGTATGTACTAGAGCCAGGGTTCCCATCCATGTGTTCTTTTAAGAGACAGTCTGTCAAGTGTAGCCAAGAGCTGACACAAAAGAGGCTCAGGAAAACCAAGTTTATCACACTTACAATTCCTAGAAACAGGAGGCAAAGCATAGAAAGGGCCATATTGGGAAGTTTCAGAGTGGTGCAGAGGCAGAAAACAGGAACAAGAGGCAAGTGAGGGCTAGAATCTTTTGGAGGGTTTTCTTGGAACAGTCAAGGCAAGCTAGGTTGATCAGGCTAGATGATTCAGGCAAAAAGCTTTTGCCTCTGGGGCAGATGGAGATCTGGCACTGGGTTAGTTAGTTTGCATAATCAAAGGCCTGCTCCAGGCTGAGCTCTTTGTTATCTCTAAAAATTGGTTTGCCCAGGGAGTAGCAGTCTGTCCAAACTGAAAAGTTTTTAAGTTGTCAAAATATCATAATATAGAAAATTAGAAATATACACAAATTCTAATGCCAGAGCCTATAGTTTTAAATGTTATTCTATACTGCCTCTTTTATTCTAAAAATAGTTACTGAGAAATTTCTATAAAATAAATATTACAATGGTCAAACACATACCTCTTTCTATTGTTGAAACATGTAAGATGGAACAGTTTAATTACAAGTACATTAAATGACATTGAATATTCTTCTAGATAGAAGGTTACTTTCAACAACCTTGAAAGTAAAAACATTACAAAAATAATAGAAGAGCTAATGGATATTCAAAACAATTAAATCTAAAATTGGCTCTGTAGTAAAAAAAAAAAAAATTGAAGAAAACGTTAGAAATTGACCACACTTAGATTTTCCACCAATTAGAATGGCATCTTATTGAATAGCTATTGGCCTCAGTTTTCTCGTATGCAAAATCCAAAGTGAAAATGGTGAAAATGATGGGTAATTATTATAACGAGTGATCATACAGTGATGAATGAGTGGCTGACCCATAATTCAATTTTTGGGTTGACAACAAAGCCAGTTTAACTACTTAGCAGAAAAAATGTTGAATGATACTTAAAAGTGTTTATAGCAAGTACTGAATAAATACAAAGAGAGACAATTTTTATTCTGGGAGCAAAAAGAACACATATTAGAAAAATTCAGTCTTGCACATTTCATCTCCCACAATGCCAGTCTGTTGCTGCTTAATTTTAATTATTCATTATGTAAGAGGGTGGATCTCAGGAAAGGGGAGTGTCCCAGGACCCCACCCCCAACTCAAGCCAGAGAGATCCAAGACACCTAGGACTACGAATCCCAGAATGCCATCATCAACGAAAAAAGGATGCTGAGGACTGAGGGAGGAGTTAAGGAGTGGTTTTGGGACTTAAAAAACCGGACCTGTGAGTTTGGAGGGGGGCTATTGTTCATGGTGGTGGATTTGCCAGAGTTTTTCTTGAGTGGGCGATAAGATTCCAGCTCAGCAGAACTGGTAGGACGCATTCACCAATTTATTCTTTATCTTTTCCCTTTCCCTTTTTGTAAATAAATCCTTTTATTTTATTGTGTGTGTCTGCAGTTGAGTCTTTTAAGTCCCTTTTAAGTGCACAGGTGAGAACCCAGACTGGCACCCCATTTATACCGGGGCTGCCCTGTAACAATTAGATGGATGTTATTTTGAAATTAAATATAGAAGGTGGCCATATTTTCTACTTAGTTTCTGAAATATTCTTACTGACATTGATATATGAAGATAAATTTTTTATGTAAGACCATTTAGTAAAGATAATGAAATGAAAAGGAAAAACATTTTTTTTTTGATAGTATTTTTGGCAAAACAGATCTTATGAGTCAGGATATGCTTAGGATAAGGAATAACCTACAGATACAGGAATTCTTGTGTTCAGTAGCAATGATTTGAGACTAAAATATGCCTAGGGATATGAAAGTCAAGGGTAAGCATTTCCAGACAAAGAGATTTTAAAATATGTTTTAGAAAAACAGATGTAACAGACATTTGTTATCAATTCTAGTCAATTGGCTTTCACTGTACACTGATAATTTGTACTCATGTTTCAGGCCTAGCCTTCAAAATAAATAACCTCCTTTAAAAAGGAAAGAAGGAAAAAAAGTGAGAGAAAGTAGCAAATTGAAGAAGAGAGGCTCAGGGAAACAGAGGCAAAGTAACACTGTCATATTGAACAGTATCAGTGGACTTTTTTTTTAGATTGATTGTTATTTATTTATGCATATAAGAACGTGGGGTGGGGGTGAGAGGATTCATCAGAGACAGAGTGGGGAGCAGAACAGGCTTATCTACTGAAATACACAGCTGAGGGGAGCAGCGGGTGAGACAGGAGAGGTCTGCTGTGCCATTTGGGAAGCTCCCTGGCCAGGGATCGAACTTGTGCTACAGTGGCTGGCATAAGCTTGATATCGCTGAGATTTTAACCCCTGTGCCATAAGGGAGGCCCCTCAGTTAGATTTTCTTAAGCTTGTAAAAAGGGTATTTAAATAAAAAGGACAGAAAACCTGGTTATTGGATGTCCTTAAAGTCATTTAATGCATTACCAGCATTTTATTCACTCAGTCTTTTAGTTATTTATTGTTTTATCTATCCACCTATTCATTCATCCTTTTGTTCATTCATTCATTTTTCTGATTTCCTAATCCTCCCAGGTAAAGTCATTAAGTTTAGCTTTTGTCCTTATGACTTCATCATAATTTTTTTCTGACAGCTATATAATAAGCAATGTGATTCTCAAATATTTGTGACAGCTTAGTATATGTTTAGACATCACAAAATTCTTTCTCTCAGGATCAAGACCATCTGAGGGTAGGAGGTTGTGTATTATCCATAGGAAATGAACCTACGTTTGTTTTGGAAGGAGAGAATTTGCTGATGACTTTGGGTACTACAGTATCCAGAGTGTTTTTGCAGAGAGCTATGTTTTTTTTCTTTTTGTTTGTTTGTTTTTTAATTTAACTTCCCTCTTGGCAATGGTGGTTCCACTAATTCTGTTAAAATGTACCTTTAACCTTTAGTGCTGGGACTGTTGTGATTGAGACATTATGGCGAAGCATTAGCTAGCATTTACAGAGATAATGCCTGAGAAACAGGTCCCATGTTCCTTATTCCTTGATAGCTAGACTAAAGAAATAACACATTCTGTCCTAGGCATGGTGCCTGGTTTCCCAGGGCTCACACCAAGTGGACGTGTTTTTCCTTACTAAGTCATCTTTTGTTTGCTTAGTTGCTATTTTCTCTTGTGTTTCAATAAATTCAGTATCATTTTGCTGCATTCTGTAACATTTTTCATTGTTTAAGGTTTTTCCCCCCTTTTTCATAAAGATTCTTACTTAGTGGGATGAAAAATCAACAGTATCATTTTGGAAATTATAATCAAAAGCATGTCAGGGTTAACGTTTTACTGATAATTAATATCAGAGATTACTACCCAGCTTGATATTTATAGATTTCCTTTAACTGATTCATCATATAATACAGATAAATGTCATAAAGTTACTGACCTAATGCATATAAAATGATAATTGCTTATAAATATCTCACTTATTTAAAATCAAGTATTAAAACCTAATATTTATTTCTTTATTTTTTAAAGGTTTTTTTTATTATTTATATCTTTTACATTATTGTGTATTCCCGTGGGTTACCCACCACTGATTCACCCATGAACCATCATCATAGACCCTTGTGCTCTTTTCTCCCCCGTTTTGAGCCCTTATCCTCTCCCTCCCTCACTGAATGTCTCTCTCTTATTTGGGTCCCCTATATTCCTGCTGTAAGTGAAACCATTCGATATTTTTCTCTTTCCTTCTGGCTTATTTCACTGAGCATGATCCCTTCTAGCTGCATCCATGTTGCTGTGAATACATGTGTTTGTCTTTTTTTGATTGCTGAATAGTATTCCATTGTGTATATCTACCATCTCTTCTTGATTAGGTCATCTATTTTTGGGCATCTAGGTTGTTTCCATATCTTAGCTATTGTAAACAGTGCTGCAATAAACATATGGGTTCATGTATCCTTTTGAATTAATGTTGTTGTGTCCTTTGGGTAGATTCCCAGAACTGTAAAACCTAATATTTAAATGTGGAAATTAAAGATGTAGAAACATACCACTTGAGAAGGCTGTATGGCAGGATTCACAAACTGGCAGCATCGTTTAAGTTCTCACTTTTGCAGATTCAGTCATCAATGTTATCAGCGCAGCTTTGAATCAGTCCCAAAATGACTGATTAGCATTATTAAACTCACAAGACATACCTAACTAGTTAGCCAATTATTCCTGAAATATGGGGTCAGAAAATTATCCTGTTATCTACCATTCAGGCTACCTTCCTCCCCAGATGAACACATTCAGGAAGTTAAATTGGTCACCCAAATACCTCTTGGTCAAAATGAATTCAAAGCTGAGAGAAGCGGCACTCCTGTGTCAGGGCTGTGGGGCACAGCACAGTGGTGTTTAAATTACTGCCCTGGTTCAGAGATGGACTCTGCTCCTCACTGGCTGTGATCTTGGGCAAATTACTTACTGTCTGTTTCATTTTTCTTGTCTGAAAAAATAAGGATAATAATAGTGCTTATGTTATGATTTTATTTTGGGGATTAAATAAGTCAGCACAGTGTATAAAGTGCTTGTAACAGTGCCTGGTACATAGTAAGTGCTGTGTACATGCTAATCTTTGCATTCAGCATGACAGGTATTTTAGGCAGAAATGAAGAAAAATAACTTTGTTAAGTCCATCCCTGTTAGTGACCAGATTACTTACTTTTGCTGATCCTGTAGCATTTTGTCCTGGTAGTGGAAAATTTTCTTCCTTTATAGCTAACTTTATGTATAATAATATGCTTTATAGGTCATTTTATATTATAATCTACACATACAGCACTCTGTCTGCATCTAGAAATTAATTCCTTTCTAGTTCTTCTAATTAGCAGAGTATATTGCCCTGTCTTACTGCTTGATTTACAGGATATTCTTTCTACTTAAGACATCTTCAGGTAATTGACTTAATATAGGTTATATGAATTCAGCAAGTCTCAGAATTGATAATGATGGTGGTGGTGATGATGCTATGATGAGTATAACAATATTAGCACTATCATTCTCATTGAATTTTTACTGTATGCCTGGCCTTAGATTAAGTACTTCCTGCATTAGCTAATGTAATACTCATGATAAACTGATGGCTAATTTATCTTCAGTTTACAGGTGAAAACACTGTACTAGATAGAGAGGTAAACAATTTGGTGAATATTACACAGCTAGTAATTGGCAAAGCCTAGAATTTATTCTGGGCTAGAAATCCAAGGTTAGTGTTCTCAATGATTTATGTTTGATCGGCTCCCAAATAATGTGTCCCTCCAATCCTCTGAACTTGAATTACTACCTAAGAATCAAATTCAGGGTCACCTAAATGACCCTTCATACATACTAACATAGATAAGAGGCATCATGCTAATTATCTTTGTAACTGAAAGGGTACTTTTATATGTGAAATGATTAAAAAAAAAAACACCCTATATTGGGCCTTCTTGGTGGCCTGCGGTTAGATATCAGTGCTGTCACCACTACGGCCTGGGTCTGATCCCTGGATGGGGAGCTGACCCATGTATGGTGCAGTGGACCTCTTCTGTCTCTCCCACTGCTCCCCCCTCAGCAGTGTATTTCAGTAGACCTGCCAGTTCTACTCCCCACTCTGTCGTTGGTGAATCCTCTTACCCTCGCACCTCTGGCCTACATCCCAGTTCTACACAAAAATAAAAATTAAAAATCATGTATTAGCATCTAAATGTACCCATATATCTTTTTTTTAAGATTTATTTATTTATGCATATAAGAGCTGGGGTGTAGGCTGGGGGTGGTGGTGGTGGTGAGAGGATTCAGCAGAGACAGAGTGGGGAGCAGAACAGGCAGGTTGAAATATACGCTGAGGGGAGCAGCAGGCAAGGCAGGAGAGGTCTGCTGTGCCATGTGGGAAACTCCCTGGCCAGGATCGAACTAGTGCTGCAGTGGCTGTCAATAGTTTCCTAGGTTGAGACTTAACCCCTTATGCCACCAGGGAGGCACCTCCATACATCTTTCACATAATTTTCTGAAACATGTATTTTGAGTTTCCATATATAGAATATCTTACAGTGTAGTAGTTTAATGTGGCTTAAACCTTAATTATCATTAATTTCCAGACAAATCAGACTTTGAAATCAAATTACATTTGGGAAGTCCTTCACTCAGAAATCCATATCCCCATTTCTTTGCTTTAGCTCTTCCAGAACCTCCTGTGTTTCAATCTCTGAAATAGACTCTGCACCAAATAGCTCAAAAATAAAAATCCTCTGGGAGAATATTTGTCCATGTCTGTGGTGCCCAGTGAAAGAGATATAATAAGGTGCAAGTAAAATCCAGGGCTAGGGCCTCCCTGGTGGCGCAGCAGTTAAGCGCCGGGGAGAATCCCACATGGTGTGGCAGACCTCTCCTGCCGCGCCTGCTGCTCCCCTCAGCAGTGTATTTCTGATCTGCCTGTTCTGCTCCCCGCTCTGTCTCTGGTGAAGCCTCTCACCACTCCACACCTCTGGCCTGTACCCCAGCTGTATGTATAAATAAATAAAAAAATCTTAAAAAAAAAAAAGTGAAGCCTTAAAAAAAAAAAATCCAGGGCTAGTATCCTAAAACCGAGGAACCTATGTAGAACTTTTTTGAACACTGAATTTAATATTTAATTAATTTCAAGGAATGACATTGCTGATACTTCCTAATTAGGTCAACTGGCCTTCACTACTGTTTTGTTTTGTTTTTCCTCATCAGAAATCATTCGTTAGAGGAGCTAATGCAAGACATCTTACAAACAGAATTAGACAAGATCTTTAGAACATTCTACCAAATGGATTCTCTATATGTGTAAATAATGCTGACAGGCTCTCCTTTAACACAATGAGGTCAAACAAGTCTCAATGAAAATGGCATTCTCATGCTGTACTTATGCCAAAAAAAGGGAAAGGATCATTAAAATATCATGTTACATGTTCAGAGAAAAGTGGTTAAATATCTCCAAGACTACTTGGATTACTTTTTAGTCAATTTCAGAGACTAAATAAAACAAATTCTTAAAATGCATAACAATAGGCTAATAATTAAAGATAGGTTTATGAAGAACCCACTGCATGAAAATGTAATATATTACATGCTAGAAAATATAAGATAATTACTAAAATACAGTTTATTTTAGAGTGCTTGCAATTCAAAATAGAGTCCAATATATGCACACAATTAATTAAATGGGATAAAATGCCATGTGTCAGAGGCATAATTTAGCTTGAAAGATCATAATTGAATTAAAATCAATTTACTAAACTTTAATTCATTCAACTGCTATTTATTGAGTGCCTACTATGTTTCAGTTCATGAGACATACCCTTCTCACTAATGGACACTAGTAAGTACAAAAATAAAATTGTGAATGGTTTTCAGAATACAGATTAGAGAATGGAAATTACTTCCTCTTTGGAGTTAGAAAAATCTGAGTCAAACCTGACCCTATCGATTATTCATTGGATGATTTAGGCAAGTGATCTATAATCTCTTAACTACATTGCAGAAACCAGAGGGTCATCTTTGATTCCCTCCTTTAACCTCATCATCTATATAGTTAACCTTTAAATATTTCTTGAATCTATCTCACCCTCTTTGTCTCCACAACCCTAATCCTAAATCTGGCTCTTATGATTTGCTTATAGAGTCTGTAATCCAGATTGGTTTTACTGTCTCCATATCACTTTTATTCAATCTATCATACATGTCTGTAGCCAGAAACAGTCTTTCTGAAACTTTTACTTGACTATACAACTCCTTTGGTCAAAACTCTTTAGTCAGTTTTCATTGCTCAGAAGATTTAAGATTGCCCAAGATACTGCTTAAAAGAAATTTAACAACTTTAATGAGCTGAACTCTACTTACATTTTTAACCTCACATGCCAACTTCCCTACATCTAGATCTATGCTTCTCTAGTTATCTGCCTGATTTGTACCACTGTGCCTTTGTACAAGCTATTATTTTTACACCAAAGCCTGAAACATTATCCCCATTGTCATCCCATCAATCCTATCTGGAAAACTTTAAATTTGACTCTTCCTTCAACACTTAGGTACTTTACAGAACATTCCTGGAGGATCCCAGCACATGTAATTTTTCCATTATCAGTATATGCACAACATGTTCTATATACCGATATCAATAAAACACACTGTAATGTCATTATCTGTGTATATGCCAACTGCATTAACTCTTGGACATCTCAGAACAAAAACAAGGCCTTTCAGAAACCTTTGACTTCTCAGCCCCCTAACGTAATGTCTGCCCTGAAGAATATGTGCAATAAATATTTATTATAGTAATGAAGTCAGGTTCAGGGATAAGTAGAAGGAAACAAGAAATGCTTTATAGAAAAGGTGGCCTTTGAAGTAGACCTTGAATGACTTCTAAAATATTGCCTGAATTCTAAAAATGTAATTTAGAATGTTCAGTGTCTCAACATACATGAATATGTGTGTGTGTGTGTGTGTGTGTATAAAATATCATGCTTCTCTCTTTAATACCTATGTATATTGCCAGCAGAAAGTTTGACTTTTATATTCTTGGTGCAGTGCTCTGAGCATGGGGAAAATTTAATAAGTATGTTAATTATCTGATTAAAGAAGCATCTTCCTCAAGTCCCTTACAGGAAGGTACCACTCTAACTCTCCAGTACTAAGTGGTATTAAAAATATTTGACTTTTTAGCTGGGTCATAGATGGGTCTACACCATACCTTGTAGCAAGTAAAGATGTTACTATAACTCTGTATATTTAATTTCTCCAGAACACATTAAAAATAAAAGTAAGTATAGCTTTGAAGCACAATTGAAACACCTGATAAACCAAGGCAACCCCTGTTCAAGTGAACTCTTTCTGGGGGAGATCGCACAAGTCTGATTATAAAAGCAATAACTTGGGCATCTTTCCACCCCAAATCATATCTATTTCAGGTTATCAGTGATGGTGAAGCTCTTAGCTATCCTGACAGACTTCTTATCTAAATTATTAAATGGAACTAACAATACTATTTGGAAGATTCCTTTTTTATCTTAACTATTCTGTTTCCACATAACTATCATTTAACATACAGATGAAAAACACTGAAACAATAAATTATGAATTACAAAAATTCAGCACACCTTGGAGAAAGAAAAATCTATACTGCTGTAATCTGCTCTAAGGACTACTATTCCCTTTATTCTAAATATTCATATTTACCAACATGAATCTTTTTATTTGGGTGGCAAAACATGGTAGGAGCCAGGGAAATCTGTCATTACAGGCCTGGCTGTTTATTCATAAGAAAGACAGCTCTGTAAGGAAACCTGTGCTGTCTGTAGATCTGTATTTAGGAAATCGCTGCATATTAAATGCTGGCTAAATTTGAGGAGCTCATGAAGCACCTAAAGGCAATATTCGTAAGACTAATGTAGCATCTGAGATGGAGCTCTAGATATATAGACATAATTTAAGGAGTGGATTAGGAACGCAAGTTGGGAAGGGAGGGCTGGCTCACTTTATCAGTTCTAGTCAAAAGGCAAAGGGTTGCTCCTAGCCTCGGAGTGTCTGCACTTCGGGAGTTGTCAGCCGGTTTCCCAGAAGCCAGTCGACTTGCTCCAGGTCAAGCCAGATTTTCTAATGGAAGGCAAGTTAACTCACCATCTCACAACTCTGTCCTTTTCGGATCTTGAGCCACTGTAGGTAGAGTAGAAGGTGTCCAAGGGCTCAGAAGGGGAGGCGAAGACTAACCCTTTTCGAAAAGCATTTGTAGCTGCCAAAGGGTAGCCAACAAGCACCAGATTTATGTGCACTTTGAAAGAAGCACCTTCACCATTGGCTTTTTAAGCGGCGCTGTCGCTAGGGAGCGGCGGGCTGGGCGAGCACTGCCTCGGGGAGAAGCTCGGGCTGTTTGTTGCGGTAACCTGGGAGAGGGGACGCACACAGTTGGGCGCGCCGACACGCGCGCGCGCGCGCGTACACGCACACACACACACACACTCACACACACACGAGTATACGCACGCTCGTGGCGAGTTCGAGCCTCGCGGCCACAGTCCTACCGCGGGCGCCCCCCGCCGCCGCTCTAAGCGGAGCAGCACCCCTGCAGGCTCGCCTCCGGCCCCCTGATTCCTGCTGCTGCCGCCCAGAGGAGAAAGGCACCTCTGCCTCAAATTTCCTCCCGCGCCGGGCGCTGCAGAGAGCAGTGAGGGCGGGCACGGCGAGGAGAACGCGATGAATGAGTTCTCCCCTCGCCTCAGAGTTGTCTGAGTTGGCGGTGCGGTGCCGGGGCTTCCGGCTCTCGGCGCCCCACGCGCTCCGGGTTCCCGGGCTGCAGCCCACGCCGGGCCAAGTCGGCCACGCCAGGGGAACAGAGGCTCCGGAGGTCCTGCCCCGGCCCCAGTCCGAGGAAGAGAAGGCTCGTCCCGCTGCCGAGGCTTCGGCCGTGTGGTCTTCCCTCACTCTCCTTGATCCCTTCTGTCTTGATGGCGTCTCATCAGCAATCCCGGATCCAGGCTTACCTGGAGAAAAACAAGATCGGTCCCTTGTTTGAGGTAAGGTGCTGTGGAGGAGGGCGGTCCCGTTTGTCTTTGGGGAGAAGGGGTGCAGAAGGAAAAGACAGGTTGTGCAGGAGATAGAAGACAGATGCGTAGAAGCGGTGCCCCCGTGGCCCCTTGTCCACCGACGTTAGCGCTGTTCCGGCCAGGTGTCCTGGAGCGCGGCTGGGCTGGGCTGGTACTTGGCTGGTTACCTGGGCGCGGACAGGTGAGGTCAGCAGGGCCCAGCTTCAGCCTGTCAGTGGAAGTTTGTACGATCTGACTGTCCTGCACCTCGCAGCCACATGCACAGGACCTGGACAGCTGAGACTGATGGATGCACACACTCGGCTCTATTACACACGCAGACTTTCTTCCTGGAATTCACACTATCATGCGTGCTGGATTTGTTTGTTTAATGTGGGAACCCGAAAAGGTAGAGAAGGTGCTTAGCCGTGAGAAGGGATGCGTTAACTGGAAGAAAGATGAACTGCTAAGGTGTAGGCTTTGGTAGGTGCGGTCATGTTGAATGAAATTGGCAAACTAAGACCCTGACATTGGTTTTTTTGGATGAAAGGAGAGTCCTTTGCGTTGCAGACCCTACGTGTGTTCGCGGGAGAAAGGGGCGGAGAAAGATTCGGGGGAAAACACGCGTATTTATAGAAAGGAGGTGTGTATCTCTGAGCTGTTTTCTCTCGCCATCAAAGAATTAATGGCAAAAATACAGGGGAGGAAAAGAAGAGCGGGAGGGAAGGAGAAAATGAGAATGGGAGACTGAAACCTGCCGGGGTAAAGCGTCCCAGCGGTTGCCTGGGAGCTAGACAGATGCGGAAACTCGCGGGAGGATGCCCAGGGTCCCTTACCATCCTGGTCCAAGAGTCCAGCAGGGCACGGAATTGCGGTTAGAGGACTTGGGACTTGGGAGATTCGAGGTGCCCACTATCCCCAAAACACACACACACACACACACACACACACACACACACACACACACACACACACACACACACCAGTTGTGACCAGGCTTTGTGGTTTACCTGTCTGTAGGATCTGAATAAGGCTGACCGGTGGCAGGGAAAGAGAGAATGGAGCTCTTTTCCTAGGACTGAAGAGAAGAAAATGAGAACTGCAGAGAAAATAATAATGTGAATTATTGCCCAAACATAAAAAGGGAAAGGAGGAAATTATGATCAATTGCTCTCTTATCTGGGCAGGATGAGTTTTAAATAATCAGGATTTGTAAGATCTTTTAAGTTTTTCCGCCCAACTTAAAGTTAACGTTTGTACAGTCTTAAAAATACAAACTTTGTTTAAAACAAAACTCATTGTTATTTAGAATCATAAAGTCCTGCAGTGTATGGCTTGATTCTTGTTTAGCCAAGAGTGTTAGCAAAGGAAGTTCATATGCAAAAGCAAAGTAGAATTACCGGAACTACTAGAATTCTTTTCTTTGTATTTAGACTAATGATTATAAACTATGCATAACCGCACATGAATATTTTTAAGAAGAATCGTAATAACTCTGTGGCACAGTGTATTAATTGCCTCCAAAGTAATGTAAATATATTTAGAACATTTCTACTCTCCTCGAATATGAAGTATAATTTACCAGGGAGAATAAGTGAATTGTTTTTAATAGATGTTCTTCTCATTTGTTCACTTATTATAAAATTCCCAATATTCCTTCCAAGAGATAATTTGGAATATATGTAAACTTCCTATGTAATTAGGAAATAAGTCCAACTTGATTTTTATAAATCATTAAAAAAAAAGAAATGTTCCCCACTCTTGTTCTGCACCGATGAAATTTAAGTGATGGCAAAGTTGTCTCATAAGATGGTGAGACTTCCTCACTGGAAAATAAACAACAAAATTATGTGCTTTGTATTTTTAGTGCTTTGGGGGGGCTGACTTATTACATACATCCCCATTAGCCTGGATTTTATTGATGAGCAGTTCATTTTTAAGGGTTGATATGTACTTTAAATAATTGAAGTGAGAAAATGGATATGTTCTCTTCTAAGAGCAGGTCCTCACATGACAATTTTGATCATGAAGGAGCTTATTTTTGAAAGACTTATACATACTTGACAAAATTGGAAAATCTAACTAGCCTTACCCTGCCTATATTCATGCAGAACAGTCTCTTTAAAGCTCCTGGGACTTTGGTTAATGGTTCTCACAAGGTCTGTTTTAGGAGATCAGAAGGCAAGCCCCAGAATCTGAATTTATTAAGAAGCAGTAAAAACAGTTATTATATATCTAATTAAAATTTCCTTAGATTAATCACAAGTTAAAATAGGTCTCTCCTATTTTATTATCTGCTTTGTTGTGTTTTTATTTATTTATTTATTTTTTTGGTGATGGGGCACTGGATTTATTGATACAGGTTTAGCTTTGAAAATATATAATACCTGATGATATGTCACCTTTATGGATTTTATAAATTAGAAATGTTTTAAGAAATTTTAGTGGAGTGAGGCACTTTAAACAGAGTACATGAATGCTATATAAAACAATATCTAAGTTAACTTGTATACTGGTAAATCAAGAATACTTGTTTTCTGTTTTTTACTTGTACAGCTTACTTATGTAGTTTAGTTGCTTAATTTATTCCTTACTTGGTTTATTTGTTTATTTCTAATATTTTATTATTTGAGAAGCTTACAAAAGTGTTGTACACAATATGGTGTTTGAAAAACTACTTTAGATTGGAATTAGTATTGTTTATACTGCCTTTAAATACGATTGATGATGTCTTCAGGCATTATGAAACCATGCCTAAAAATCATCTCGAGTTATGATATTTTAATTAAATAATGTGAAGATTTAGGGTGAAAATGGTAATAATGGTTTATATTCCACAGAGTTTTTGAAATTTTGTTATGATCTAATGCTTTTAGAATTCTTGTTGGTTTATTCAGTAAAGACAAGTAAGAATCAGCCTGTTCTTCAATTTATAGGGAATGCTTAACACCATTGCAGTAATTATAATTATAGTTCTAGTTAATGTAGATTTCCACATATGGCTCCTTACTTAACTGTCAAGTTAAGGAATAGTTCAGCTCCTACCAAAGATAGGTTTCTTGCAACACACATCGACAAGATGCCATTGCAAATACAGGACTTATTTCAAGTCATAAGGCCAACCATTTAATAGTCAAAGAAGTTGGCAGTTAGACATTCTGAAATTGAATTAATTTCAATTAACTGGTACATAGCTACTTGTTAGAATAAAGTCATCTATTTTGTCTGTATTGTAAATGATTTAACTTGATACTCAAGAGATTATATGATGTGGTACATAGCAATAAATTTCATACTTTCAAGTAGAGAAGTGTACAATTTTTAGTTTCCCCCATTCCCATTAAATAAACAGGATAATTATTGATGGAAAGGATGCTCGTGGGAGTCACATATCTTAGAGCAGGCCATGATCATGCTCACAAGAGTGTGAAATCCTAAATTATTAAAAAGCAGAACAATGGCATCTTCATAAACTGTCCATAGAATTTTTTTTTTAATTTATACGTACAAGCTGGGGTACAGGCTAGAGGTGTGGGGCGGCGAGAGGGTTCACCAGAGACAGAGTGGGAGCAGAACAGGCAGATCAGAAATACGCTGCTGAGGGGAGCAGCAGGCAAGGCAGGAGAGGTCTGCCGCGCCATGTGGGATTCTCCCCGGCCGGGCCTTGAACTCGCATCGCCACTGATGACGGCTCCGCAGCGCAGTGCTCAATCGCTGCGCCACTGGGGAGGCCCCTCTCCATAGAATTTTTAAATCTGTGTACTAAAGATATGGCAAACCAAATTTACTACATATCTCCAAATGTGGTCTGAAACACTCCAGGAAGGGTGGAATTACTTTATGAACTCTTTGGTATTCACGTCATCTAAATTTGTGTTAATTGATTGGGCATATATGTTTTGAGGTGGACCCACATCATATCATACACATGATTAACCATAAACCTGTATTATTCATACACTTGCATCATTCATACACTCGTGCAGCATAACTCTCTTTTCTCTGGCACCCTGTCCCAAACTTTCTAGTCACATCTCAAACCTGAACTGAGATATCAGGAAGTGGCCTATTAGGATTAGAGATTTGTTACATATGAGGTGGAGGGTATTGAGAAAATAAATAAAGATGTTGAAAGTAGTGCAAGCCAGATTTCTTACTGATGGAGATAAAACTCAGGGATATAAGAAGAAAAAAATGCTAGAATAAACCTTGTAGTGTGGATTGAAATTGTAGGTATTGATGTAATCTCACTGTTTCAGTAACACTGGTCAACAGTGAGATCATTACTGACTTAAAAAGGCCATAATCTGCAGTATCTTGGTGTGCTGAACATGAATATAACCCTGAAAATTTTTTATTAGCTCTCATTTTGAAGATATTTCATATCATTCATTTTATGTTTCACCATGTAAATTTATCCAGTAGGACTGCAACAACATACTAAATCAGCCTAGAATGATGTCATATTGCATCGCATTGCATAAGACCATCATGCACACATCATCCAGAGTTGATTACATCATTTTCTGATGCAATGCAATACTACTGCCAGGTGGCTGCTGAAGTAAGCTGATGTCAGCAGTGCACTAGATAAAGCCCTGTCGCAAAGGTAGTGCATTTAAAATATTTCAGACTTTGTGCGAGACAGTTTAAGCTACTGTTCCATAGAACTGTTATTCTTTTATCCATTTAGGCACAATACAGAACAGTAATGCCTCGAAAGTGCATTAATAGCGTGGACAATTTCTGTTCTATTTTGGGGAAGTGACATTTGCCAACCAGAAAACTTTCACTTCTAAAGTGAAGAAGGCTTATCATCCTTACTTGGGATGCAAGGCTGGTGATCAAGACAAGCCTTGGGCCCTGCATATATGCTGTGGTACATGTACAACACAGCTTTCACAGTGGTTCAGTGGCAAAAGACCATCAATGCCATTTGCAGTCCCCATGGTGTGGAGAGAACAAAGCAACCACACAAAAAACTGTTGCTTGGTTCCTCCTCTTTCTGGCAGAAGAACGAAGCAAAAGAAGTCGAGAAGAGTACCCAAACATTCCTTCTGCATTGAGATCAGTTTCACATGGTGAGGGACTTCCTATTCCACAACCTCCAGCAGAATATTCTCTTGATTCATCTGATGAGGACAAGGGTGAGCTGACCTGTTCTCCTGTTCCATCAGCATGCAGGGATCCAGATTTTCACTGTGGTGCATCATCAACCCTACACAGACTAACACAGGAAGAACTAAATGACCTGGTTCATGATTTGGACTTATCCAAGAACAAGGCAGAATTGCTAGCATCAAGACTCCAACAATAGCATCTTCTAGAAGATGTCACAATTACTTTCTATCGAAAGCATCACCAGCAGTTGGAGTCTTTCTTCAGAAAGGAAAGTACTCTGGTATTCTGTTCCGATATTGAGGGCCTCATGAATGCTTTAGAAATCACTCATGACCCACAAGAATGGAGACTATTTCTAGACTCTTCAAAACTGAGTTTTAAGGCTGTGCTTTTGCATAGTGGAAACCGTCTTCCATCTATTCTATTCCCGAACAGCTGTACAAGAGACAAGTGAAGAAATCTAAGAAGTAGTCTATCATTTGATTTTTTTACAGGTGTTAACCATAGGGCTATTACTATTGGCATGCATTTCATGATGTAAACATCAATTTATTGCAGATTACAAAAAAACTAGAGCCAAATTAGAATTTGACTGTCATATTCGTGTTGAGCACATAGAAATAGATAGGAAATGACTAATTTTATTTCAGTAACATGACTCTTGTAAAAATTTGTTGACCAGTATAATAGAAGAATAGATTGATGTGTATTAACATAGATGTAAATGTATGTCTACATTTCTTTCTTTCCTCTCTTTACTATGAAAACCTGAAATACAAATACCCCAGTAGCAATGAACACACCTAATCATTAGGTCCTTAGAGATTTGGGGCTGGGAAATTGCAAGATGAATCTGCAACATCTTATAATCTTATAAAGTCAAAGAAGGGAAATGGTCAATGAATGATAGGAACATGTGAAAAGGGCATAAAATCCAGCTTGAAGAGAAGTCTGTTAACAAAATTTGGGACATTTTAAGGATTAAAATAAAAAAGATAGTAACAGATGATTTTACTGCATAAAATAGTATTTTATTCCACTGGGCTATAATAAGATATCTGAATGTATTTAATTCATGGGGAGAAGAGAAAACTGTCTTATAGTGGAATGCCAAGTAACATCAACAGAAGGAATGTTGGAATTAGAAAATCACTGCTTGATCATCATCATAAAAATAATTCAGGCAAAAAAACATTAATTTACATTAAAAGTAAATGGTGAAAGTTTGATAGGTAATGAGATACTACATAATACCAAGTATTTTTCACTAAAATAGTTGTTTATTCCAAGGGGAAAAAAGTAACTTAATAGTAAAGAAAGACCAAATGACCAAATGACCTGGCACATAGAAAAGAGATGGTAAAAGGAACTTTAGAAGAATGTGGAGAAGAATGTGGTAAGAACAAAAATATGAGTAAATATAATATGTTTCTCTCTTCTTTTGAGTTCTACACTATGTTTCATGGTTGAAGCAAAAATCATATTGTCAGATGTCGTTCTAAACTACACTAATTATCAAAAAAAGAAATACTACTTGAGTGTTAAAAAAATGGACAAATGATATACTATTTAATAAATTCATTTCGAATACAAATATTTAGGCAGGATAAAAGTAAAAGAGTAGAAAAAATACTTACTGTGTAAACATCAAAGATAGTGAAATGGCTATGTTAATTGTCATAGAAAGTATATTTCAGAGGATAGAAAATCACCAAAGATAGAAATTGTCATTATATACTAATGGAAGGAATAACCCACCAAGAAATACAGCAGTCCTAAGTGTGTGTGCACTGAACAACAGGAGTGCATATTGTGTGAAACAGAAACTGATAGAACTAAAAAGAGAGACAAATCCACAACTAGAGTTGGAGACTTCAAAACCATTCTCTTGACAATTGATAGGACAGTTAGACAGAAAACCAGAAATGCTATTGAAAACTCAACAACATATCAGCCGACAGGATCTAGTTGAGATTTATAGGCCACTCCATGCAACAACAGCAGAATATACTTTCAAGCAGTGTGGAATGTAGACAAAGACAGACCATTTCCTGAGTCACAAAATGAACCTCAATGGAAATCACATAGGTATTTTCTCCAGCACAATGGCATAAAACTAAAAATCAATAACAGAAAGAAAAAATTTTCCAAAGCACCGTGAAACTCTGCAACAAACTTCTAAGTAATCTACTCGTCAAAGAAGAAATAGCAAGGAAATAAAAAAACATTGAACAATGAAAAGGAATCTGTAACATTTCAAAATTTGTGAGACACAGCTCAAGCAGTGCTGAGAGGAAATTTTATAGCACTAAAATATGTACATTAAAAAGTGGACTGATACATGTATGAACAGGGCCCCTACTTTCTATGTCATTCATATGTGCTCTCCAGCATTAGAGGACAATTTATTGTCAAAAAGGCTTTTCTATAGGGAATGATTTGTGAGTATCAACAATCTGCTGACAGTAAATATTTTTTTCATGTATTTTCTCATGCCTTGACTTTAAAAGCAGATCTTAAGTTCTTGAAGGTGAGAAACAAGCACTTGCCTCCCGTTTTATTGGGTATTTTACTACTGTGTCTAATGGTGTTCAATACATATATGGGAATTAAACAAAACATTAACATGTTTTCTTTTATCCTGGGGAGGGGGGGAAAAATTGAATATAGAAGCAGTTAGCACATACTATATTAATATTTAAGCCTTTAATACCTAGAACAGAATATCCTCCATCCTATTAATCTTATGTACATACAAAATTTTATGTATGTAATTTTATGTATATTATACTTAATTTGAGCATTAAGTATAATGCTTAATTATGCATTCAACTACCTAATTTATTTTCAGCCATATTTTCCCCATCTTATTATATGTTTTTAAGAGAGAACCTGATAAATTCACACCACTGGAAAGACAATGCATAACTCCCCCCCACAAGCATTTGCATTTAATAATGAGGAAGTCTCATGACACAATTTTAGGGGATAAGGCAGGTGATTTTTGGAGACAACTCCTGTTGAGCAATCACTTAAACTGTTTGACCCTGAGCAAGTTACTTGATCTCTGTGAACACCAATGTCAACTGTAATTAGAAAACAATCCAGGATATCTCTCATATCAGGGAGGCATCCAGAATCAAACTTAATTAAAATAACACACACAGGGCCTCCCTGGTGATGCAACGGGTTAAGTCTAAGCACTATGAAGCTTTTGACAGCCATTGCAGCATGAGTTCAATCCCCTGCCAGGGAGCTTCCCACATGTTGCGGCAGACCTCTCCTGCCTCACCCACTGCTCCCCTCAGTTGTGTACTTCAGTAGATCTGCCTGTTCTGCTCCCCACTCTGTCTATGGTGATTCCTCTCACCACCCCACACCTCTGACTTACACCCCAGTTCTTGTATGCTTAAATAAAATAAATCTTTAAAACTAATTAAATAAATAAAATAGACACACAACCCCAACTCCCCTGTCATGCTCTGTACCATGATTTTCTTTGTTATTCTCTACATTCCTCATTACCATCCAATATTGTTTCATTGAATTAATTCCTTTGGGTTTAATTATATCCACTAGAGGATAAGCTACTCAAAGGCAGATGTTTTTTCAGTCTTTCTAACTGCTGATATCTTCATACCTAGAAAATGTCTGGTTGGTGTTCTACAATAGAATTATCAAATATATTATGAATAAATAAAATCAAAGTAAAACTCAAGTCTCAAAATTATGGTTTGTGCCTGTATAATCATTTACCACAAGGAGTCTGATTATGCCTCAACAGTTTATGGGCGATTTAATTTCTTAAAAATTCTCTATAACTTTGTTATTTTCTCAACAGCTTTTAAATTCTTTGGTGCATGGTGTTTGAAACTTCACTTATATTCATTTGATACATACATATTGGGTGCTGTACTACATTCCAAGAAATATAAATTCAAATAAAACATCATGTCCTCAACAACTTATGTCCATTTGGGAAAGATTGAGGCACTTTTTACTATTCTATTCTGATAATTTTATAAAAGTCTACCATGGTTTTCTGTTTATATACATGGTCCATTTTTGTATTTATTAACACATCACATTATTATACTGCTCAAAATAAGAAATCCCTATTTTAAATTCAGATTAATAAATTAATTTTCAAAAAATGTGCCATAGAAATCTGGTATGTACACTGAGTAAGATAATAGCAAATCTTTTCTTTTTATTGTTTATTTTGTTCCTGGAAGTTCTTAGCAACAGTAAGACCTCAACACGTGAATAATTAATATCTCTACGATTGGATATGTAGCATTCTACATGAAACATATTGATAGTTTTAGGTTATAAGTTGTTCCTTTAACATAAAAGGGAGATTATTTTTGAAGGATAACCTGGAGTATAAAGGAGTGGGTAACTGCAATTATTCCTTTATTATTTGAACATATTGATTTAAATTCATAGTGACTAGCTCTACTGAATCAAGACTATGTTCGACATGTTTGTATATTGAAATAACATCTTTATTTTATTGAAGTAAATTTCATTATTTAAGATTTATTTTGGGACCCCCCCCCCCCCCCCCCCCCCCGTGGCGCAGCGGTTGAGCGCTGTGCTGTGGAGCTGTCAGCAGCGGCGACGCGAGTTCGACGCCCGGCCGGGGAGAATCCCACATGGCGCGGCAGACCTCTCCTGCCTCACCCGCTGCTCCCCTCAGCAGTGTATTTCTGATCTGCCTGTTCTGCTACCCGCTCTGTCTCTGGTGAACCCTCTCACCGCCCCACGCCTCTGGCCTGTACCCCAGCTTGTATGCATTAAAAAAAAAAAGATTTATTTTGTCCGTATGTTTTTGAGACATTTTCTTTAATTCCATCCTCTTTTATGCCTGTGAATTCTCTGTAGAGGACCAAGCATATTTTAGTTATTTCATTTTTTTATTATATTTTTTTGTTTACAAAACATAGTAACCATCAGCATTATATAAAAAGGTATTGAAAGGCAGTTATGGTTCATTAAGCATAGATTATTATTCTGTTCAGGTCAAAAATATTTATTGAAACATTGCCTAGTATCTTTTCTCTTTGTGGTATAGTAATGATATGAAAAATAACACTATTAAAGTATACTGATAACAAATAATCTGTTTTGTGCAATCTCATATAAAAATCCCAGTTTTCACAGAATTTTATAAAATCTAACCCTCATTTAACTTTCAGTTAAGACATTGAGGTCTGTTTTCAGTTGGCAATATCCCACTGCCACAGCCCACAAATTGGCAGAGACTCCAAGACAGAGATCAATATTCCTAGATTGTCAATATTCAGTTGGGAAGTAATATTTAGGGAAAAATTCATGTAGGTCGTGTACATTAAATTCTCAAATTATTAAAAAATGTATTTTTTTGATAAAGTCAGTTGAACAATGACTTGGGTACCCATTCTGCATTAGGTTGAGTCTTTGAAGAACTACTTTCACTGAGTTGTACAGAGAAATGATTTAAAAAGCCTCTATTGAGTGTCACAGAAGACAAATACGTAGTTTTGTTTATTGAAGGAGTTGTAAAGGAACACAGTCATGACATCAGGCAGCATCTTCTTATGAGAACAGCTACTTCATTTTATTACGTCAAAAACAGAATATGAATATTTGAAATTGTATAACAAACAGCATCTCTTCCCTTGCACCCCCCCCCCTTATTATTATTTTTTTTTTGCATAGATTTCTGGAAAATTTATAGCCTAGTGATAGCCAGAATGTAGGTCATTGTAAACATTTATACCCTCATGTTTCCCCCCATGTCGTCTTTGCTTGTTTTACTTTATGTCTTTTGCTCCACCTTTTATTAGTGCCATTTGATCTTAATTACACTTCTTTGGAAAATACCTTAGTGCTCTGAAATAAGAATGCATATAATTGTTATGTAAATCATAAAGTAACTCACTCTTGGTCCAGATAAATTAGGTTCATTACAGTATATATAAATGGTCTGTTTCCTACTGATACACACCACAGCTGACTTTCTTTCTAAAAATACGTATTTGTCTCATTCTGGATAGTTTAGTGAGTATTTATTTGCAATGGGATATCTTCCAGGATCAGCCTTATGAGTAGCAGAGCTGAAACTGTGTAACAGGCATGATTTGAGACTCTGGGCCCTTTGTATGATGTTTTCTCTCCTTGAAAAGAGTGTTTAAAAAACAGGAAGGGTAATCTGTTTTCCCTCCTTTTCTTCCTCGCCATTCCCAAAATCACACACACAGACACACCTTGTGTAGCTGGTTTTCATGTCATCCAGGTCTCAGGTTAAATATCTCTCCGGAGAGGCCCATGCAGACTGCTCAATCTCAACAGCTTCCCAGTTGACCTCCATCATAATACACTGTTTTATATCTACCACAGCACTCATCAATCATTGGCATTTTCTTATTCATTATTCAATATAATCTCCACAAGGAAAGGGACTTTTTCAGCCTTATTCTCTGACTCTGATGTATCTTCACATCAGAAGATACATCAATAGCCTACTTCTATTCTGTTTCCTATAATTTGCTGTTCATCCTTATTCCTCTTACAAAACAGTAAAAAAAAAAAGGGGGGGGAGGTCTAATAAACTTTCCACAGATGGAATATTATCAAGTCATGAAAATGTAAGAGAATTAATTCAGTACTATATGTGCAAAATTATGACAACTGTGTATAATATGTAAAGGGAATGGAAAAAACGAAGGACTTATAGCTTGTGTATGAGATATCAGGTTAAAGGGTTAATTTTACTCCCACAGCCACTTTTCTGAGCCCCCTGTGTTGCTGTACTTTTGCTTTTTGCATTGCTAAATCATTTGTTTTAGGAAGCCCCCTAATGATTCATTCCCATGCGATTACTGTATTTGCATATTATCAATATTACCTAATTTCCTGTCAACTAAAACCGTAATGGGATTGTTGGCAGAGGCTGAAAGAAAAACCTTAACTAAATAGACCAAATCAGAAGTGATGCTGATGAGAGAGCAGGAGCAGATATAATGGAAATGAACAGATGAGGAGACATGATGCCAGGTGGGAGGTAGAAAAGGAATTGAGTCAAAATTTTCAAATACCACCCAACTATTACCCTTCCTGTTTTTTAAACACTCTTTTCAAGAGCCAAAAAAGCACTGAAAATTGTGCACTTGTTAGGCTACCTAGCTCCATAAAGTCTGCATTATATCATCCTGTGCCCTTGCTTTGTGTAGTAATATTCAGGGATAAACTACCCTAAACATAAGGGGACGTGAAAACTGTGTTCACCTCAAAAAGGTGACTGAAACATTGTTAAATAAAAATTGATCATTTGAACATATCTGAGGCCAACCTGGAATCTACTGTAACATCAACATGTCAACAGCTGTATATAAGCAATGCTTATTCCATAAAAATTTTAGTGAATGCTGTTTGGAAAACTTTCCATGTAGTTCCTCTTATATGTACCTCAAACTGAAAAGGATAAAAAAGGAACCAAAACAATACAAGATGTTCCATTCTTCTTTCTTTTTTGTTTCAATGGCTTAATTAATTCTTCCTAAGACCCAGATGTTTTTCCCTCCTTCCTTTCCTCAAATAAATATATCTGGTAAATTATCAAGTCAAGTCCTTACAATTTGTTCTTTTGAATGCTTTTTGGATCTCCAGCTGGTGTTCTCATCATTGCCAATGTGATACTAGGACCTACACAACTCCATCAGATTGCTTTGCCCCAATCCATCCTATGTGTGACTGACACATTGACCATTCCAATGATATTTATCATGCCACTTCCTACTGAAGTAACAGATACATACTAGTTCTCCATTCACTGTGGCTATGCTTCTAAAACAATAGCATGCATTCATTATGACAAATGCTGATAGCTGTGAAAAAATTGATCATTATTACTTTAATCTGAACTAGTAAAGGTGCAATAGAATATATATATATATATATACACTTATTTATTTTACTTTCTTCTGTATTTTAATATATACTTAAAAGTGTGTTTTTTTATTGTGTATTTTTTTTATTGAGGTAACGTTGCTTTACAACACTGTATAATTTAGAGGTGTAGTTTCATACCTCTTCATATGTACGTTATCATAGGATCATTCAGCTCAATAAAATGCTAACTCAAAAGGATTTCAGAATGCTAACCTACTGTCTCAAAGCAGCATAAAGAGGTTTCGTTCACCCCAGAATTAGGGGCACACAGGGATCCCCTAACTTGCACACACTAAAGGGATTCTGCCATAAAGACAAAGCAGATTCTTAGCGCAAAGGAACTTTAATAGAATTAGTGTGCATATCGAGATAAAAGAAGGAAGAATATTAGTGTCTTAATAGAACACCCTAAATTACCTGTCCCTTTGTGGGCAAATGCCCAACCAAACAGGTTTGACCTGCAGTGGGGCCACTGAGGCCTGAAAGCCTACCACAAGTCTAAAGCACCCTTTTGTAGGAACCATAAGGAAAGGGATTTTGAAGCAGCTCCCAGAAATCTAGGACAAAAAGAGATAACACATCAAGACAATGGCTGGCACTGTCAGCCTCCCGAAGTGTCTCTTAGCCACGTGTGTCTCTTTCAAATGTCTTGATATGTCTCTCTTCCACTCGTCTCTTTCCCTGAAATATCAGGGTACAACATGGGCCATAGAAGCAAGAGGAAATCTCCCTTTCAGCCCTCCTGTCTTCCCTACTATATAGGTTCACCTGGCTGCTCAGCACCACCCCTTGTTAAAAGGGGGTGGTGAATGTGGTACCTCTCCCACCAGCTTTACCACTGATTTATTCTCTGAGACTGGACTAGAAATTGGCTTTAATTATAATGAAAGGAATTTTTTCATTTTTATTTTCAATGTGTGTCTAGGAACATGCAAGATTCTCTTCATTGTTCTTACTTAGCCCAAGATTATTTTGATGTTTTCTTTGGAGAATGTCATATTATTTGTTGAAATGTCAGTCTGTATTGATTCTTTCTTTCCAGTCATTATAGCTTTTATTTCCATTTCCTACTCCCCATTTTGATCTCCATATGGTGGTTATTATTAGTGAAAATTAGGAAAAGTGACAGTTTTCTTTCTTTTCAGTGTCAACAACTTTTCTGCCTCTTTTTCTGGCCTTTATACCTACAATACAATATGGAATAAAAGTAGTAATACTTTGTGGTTTTTATGTGTGGTTCTGATTTTTTTTTTTAAGATTTATTTATTTATGCATGCAAACGGGAGTACAGGCCAGAGGCGTGGGGCAGTGAGAGGGTTCACCAAGACAGAGTAGGGAGCAGCACAGGCAGATCGAAGGAAATACACTGCTGAGGGGAGCAGCGGGCGAGGCAGGAGAGGTGTCTCCCCAGCCGGGCGTCGAACTCGCGTCTCCGTTGCCAACAACTCCACAGAGCAGCGCTTAACCACTGCGCCACCAGGGAGGCCCCTATGTATGGTTCTGATTTAAGAGAAATGATTACTGCAACACTTTTTTTTAGAGATGGATAGTATTTGTTAGGATTTTTAAATTAAACATTGCAGCAATAAAATTTAAAGATTTTTTTCTTGTATATTGAAATTATCACATGATGTTCTTCCTTTATTCTGTTAACGGGAAGTATTATGAATTACATTACTGGATTTTTATGTTAACTAACTTTGCATTTCTAGGATAAATTGATTCTGATCAGAATGTATAATTTGTTTTCTACACTGCTTGCTTTGGATTGCTAATATGTTGCTTAAGTTTTTTTCCCCTCTATTCTTAGAGGTTTTCAACTCAAGTCCTTCTTTTTTGTGTGTGTTTATTCCAGAAACAGTAGGATGTAACTGAAAATCTGAAGTTGAACAATATCTTTTCTATATACAATTTAAGGTGTTCTTTTGTATACCTTTTCTAGACCTTGTGGAAACCAAATTTTTGTTCTGTTCTTTTCAATTTCTGAGCCGTACTATTATCTACTGTCCATAATCATGATTCTCTCTTTCTGGCAATAGATCAGCTAAACAGTAAAGTAAATACCACTAAAATTTTGTTTCTTGAGGGCTTTTGTACATGTTTTTGTAGCAGCCCTCTGAGTGGATCTATAATGCTGTAACAGTCCACTTTGATTTTATGCTGGAACAACATGTACTGCAGCTTCACCTGCCACAGAGTCTTGTTTTGCTCTGGACCTCATTCAGAAGGGGTAACCTGATGGATTGCTCAGTGTATTATGAGATGTGATGCCTCCAAAATCCAAAGACAGCATACTTTTTAATAATATTAGGTGGTGTGGGTGCAGCGACTTTGAATCTCCTGCAGGGTTAATGGACCCTCAAGGACTTCAGCAATTTGTTACATCCCTTCATTTTCATGAGGACAGACTCACCATTGTGATAACTCAAGTCAGCCTATTAGATCTATTTTTTTTTGTTGTTATACAGACTAAGTGATATTTTTGTAGGCTGCCCAACTTTTCTGCTTCTAGGGATACTGTGATTGATTATCAAGCAATATAAAAGATTCCTGCTGTTCTAAAGAGTTTACTCATCATTTTGTCCTTGATGACCATTGTGGTGTGTATGTCCATTTTGTCTGTGGAAGTTGAACATTGCCACCTAGTCTTTGCTACCCTGCTAGCCATCATCCTAGTTAAATGTGGACCCTATGTCAGTGGTAACAACTCTACTCTCTCTGTCATTCCAGCCTTCCGAAGGTAGCTACCACAGAACTCGTCAAGGATACTCTCTTGGTCTCCTTACTGTATTTCTTAATATTTCAGTGAAATGAATGTCTTTGGGCCTGTCTAGAGTTGGGGGGGTCAGTGATTTTGCAGTTTGCACATTATAAATTCAACACACCCCAGTTTTTCTTTAGATTTATAACTAGATTTGGATATCAACTCATTCTTGGGAGGTAGACAAAAGTGTGACCTGTGATAAGGTTATCTTTTAAGTTTCCAGATTCTTTCTTTTGTAACATGCTATTCTGTGGTATCTCAACTTCGAAGAATGCAGGATTCTGTTGAGGCAAGCGTCAGGTAACCAACCCAGCTAATTATTAGAACATGAGAGCTAATTCTTCAAGTAAGGAATCTGTACCTATTCCCATGCCAGTTAATCCAGCCCAGCCAGTCCTATCTAATGTCAAAGTCCACTTGCTTTAGTCTAACATCCCTAGAATTCAGTTCTACACATTTCTATCATAATAAATTAAAGAAACCTTATGGAAGGCTAACTATCTTTTACAGTGTTACACTTTTTTGTTTACCTCTTAAAAAAGAGCTGATATCTGACTCTAGTTATTAGTTTAAAGAAAATCTGGAATGGGTGAGTCTTAAGGGATTAACATTTCTGGTGCAAGCAACTGCCCAACATGGTTTTAAAGGGCCTCAAACAAAGGAAGACTCTCTCCTGAGGTATCAACGGGCAAGCTGTTTCTGCTAACAAGAGAGAATCTCAGGGTCCAGGATTTTCAGTTACTATATCCATTCAGATGTACCCATTTTTAACCTTATGCTTTTGTTCCTTATCAATCAGAGCCTCAACTTTCATATGGAGGAAGTCAATGAATTCAAATTTCTAACTCTATAATTTGGATGTTTCTCAAGTTAAAGAATTGCAATGTAATTTAAATTCACAAATTAAAGTCTGGGATGGATTTTCTATGAAATCATTATCTATAACTATAAGAAATTAGGGATTGTTTTTATGGCTGCTATTGAAACTCGGTGTTTTTCTATGACTTGAGCTGAGAGTTTGAAATTCTGAGCTTGCCATTATTCCTTAAGCTATCAAAAGCCCCCTATGATTGCCATGATTTATAATACTATGCTCACCATTTCTACAATAATAGTTAAGTGTAGCAACCACTTCATTCCCCAAGGCACTGACTTTTGAAAATAATTCATCACAATCAAGTATAGGTGATAGTATTTTAAATGATGATGTGTTTGCATGCATTAGTATCATAATTCTCACTGGTAAGGAATTTAAGATTAGGGTTCAAGGTCAAGCACAGGACCAAGCTCTTAATAAAGTTTCATCTCTGGGGGTCTTGATCCTAAGTACTAACCAATGAGAAGCCAGTATAAAACAGAAGCACATTTAGCATTGCAACAGAGGTACATTATTACTGGGAATTGTGAAAGCAAATAGAGGCAAACCTCAAGTAACATAAGCTTAATAACATTAGGAAACAGCTACCTCTATAACTTTGAGAACAAAGGGAAAAGCTTCTGTTACTAGGGTTATCAGAATATAGAATGTCTAGAGGGGACCCTTCTTTTTAGAAAGACGCTTAGCCTAGATGGTGCTGCTGGTACCTTTGAAGAGTTGTAATGAGACTGGTTGCCCAAGTGCCAAAAGAAGCTAGAAATAGGAACTGATTGGGTCAAAGGGTCATATTGTCAGGAGTAGCAAGCAGTCAGGGTGGAGTAAGTATCTTCTCTCCTCTTCCTGTTTTCAAGGAAAACAAGATTTCAAGAAAATCTTACAAGTTCTCTCTATTGGTATAATTTTAATGGGAAATCATCTGACAAAGTGAAGTTTATAGAGTCCCATTGCCTGGACTATGGAACAGTATAGAAGCATGGATTTATTAAGAAATCATAGTTTAATATTTGGCACAAAGACAGTCCCCCTTGATTTGGATTGGGGGAGTGCCAGGGAGGGAGGAAAAGAGAAATGACACAAGACAGCTTGCTCTATTCAGGAATTTCTTTCAAAGCAGTTCCTTCTCTGGTATTTAACTTCGGCCATTGCAGTAATGATGATTGAACCAGTCATACCCCTTTTAATAAGTCCTGTGCAGATGTATATAGTTAGATTTAGTCAGGGTTCCTTAGAAAAATGGATTCATCGGATATACACCCAGACATAAACACACACACACACACACACACACACACACACGGGAGGAAATTTATATAATAATTGACTCCCATGATTTTGGAGGCCAAGAAGTACTGTAATTTTCTGTCTGGTAGCTGGAGAACCAGGAAAGTTGGTGGTGTAACTTATTCTGATTCCAAAGAGCTGAGAACCAGGGGAGCACCTATGTCCAAAGATGGGAGAAGATGAATGTCTTGCTTCCAACAGAGAACTAATTCTCCCGAACCTCTGCCTTTTTGTTCTTTCTAGGCCCGCAACAGTTTGAATGATGCTAATCCACATTGATGAGGATAAGCTGCTTTATCAAATCAGCTGATTCATATCTCATTCTCTTCTGGAGACACCTTCACGGACACACTCAGAAATTAGCCTTTACCCGCATTCTGGGCATTCATTAGTAAAGCTGACACATACAATTAACCATCACAATTTTCAATGTGATTTACTGTTCACAATTTTAACACTTTCACCAAAAGTTCTGACTGGAATTCTGACTGCTGGAACTGTCTCACTCCACATTCCATTACACTGACTAATTTAATGAAATAATTTATTTCTTTTTCTTAAGTCATAGTATATTTTATTTATAGGAGTATATGGCTCCCAAATTAAAATATATTTTCTCTACTTTCATTTTGAGATAATTATTTTGAAGTTTATTATTTAGTAATCTTAGTATATCACATAGCTAAAAGAAATATAGTCACAAAGCATTATTGTCATTAGAAAAATCCAAAGTGATACAGTACAATTCTTTCTTTGTTAACGATGTGGAAATATTTTAGAATTTTGATGTGGATTTTACATTAAAACTATATTTACATCTCTTCTGGTATATATATCTACAGCAAACTAAGGATTGGTGCTTTAAATCCTTGATGCTCAGATTTCTTCTTCCGAAATCCAATTTAAAACCAAAGTTTTTTCTATTTCTGACTATGGCCCAGCAGATGTGAATCTATTTTATTATTCATATTAGACATGCCTTATTATAGTTAAAAATTCACCAGACATGGATGTCATTTGAGGGTCCTGATATCCACCAAACACAGATGAAAATATTTGAACTTCCTTGTAGTTATTCAACAGGAGCTTTGAGATTCAAAGAGTATAGCCTCAAGGATGCCTTTCAGCTCCTAAATCATTAGCATATTTTTCCCTTGTTACAGAGTCCATGTGTGAAACATACTAATCAACTACAAGTAGTTTTCTCCATCATTCCCTATCAAAGAAAAAATGATCTCGGTTTAAAGAGTTTAAATAACTTCCCTAAAATCACATCTAAGTGCTGAAATTTGGATTCTACTTTAGGGGGAAATTCTTGGACTTTGCAGTTAAAAATTATTCAAATACAAAGTTTTTCCTTTTACTAGAAGTATGACATTAGGGTTTACTTCACTCTCTTAACTTTCATTTAGTTGACTGTAAATTAGGGTATTGCCTACCTTTATGGAATCCCTGGGAAGATTCTTGTGTTTAGAAAATCAGAACTGCTTAAAACATTTAGGGCCTCCTTGGTGGCGCAGCGGTTGAGCGCTGCGCTGTGGAGCTGTTGGCAGCGCGTGATGCGAGTTCGATGCCCAGTCGGAGAATCCCACATGGTGCAGCAGACCTCTCCTGCCTCACCCGCTGCTCCCCTCAGCAGTGTATTTCTGATCTGCCTGTTCTACTCCCCACTCTGTCTCTGGTGAACCCTCTTGCCGCCCCATGCCTCTGGCCTGTACCCCAGCTTGTATGTATAAATAAATAAATCTTTAAAAAAAAACTGCTTAAAATATTTACATGTCTTGGTCTGTTGTATAACTGAGGAATTAGAATCTGTTTAGTGAGTATTTATATTCTCACCACTGGGCTAGGTGTTAATTACTACAAAAATAATTATTAAATTGAAGACACTTCATGTTATAAATAATACATAGTTGCATTTGACTGGAAGTCCGAGTGATTAAGAGAAAGAGTCAGACATATTTATATTTGAATTAAGTCCTGAAGCTTATGCTCTTAATCTTTCCCCATCAATTCCATCATCACTGTCCTTTAAGTTTTATGTAGTGCTTATAACCTACCTTTGTGCTACATGCTGAGGTGCTGAGGGCGATGATGCTACATGAGGCAACATCAAATTCTTGTCCTCTTTTTGTTCTGTTCACATTTATATCCTCAGGTCTCAGAAGAGTGCATGCTTTTGTTGTATAAAGGAAAGAAAGATAATATAATGTATTAGAATAGGCAAACATTAAATATAGAAAAATGTGTAGATAAATAATTATTTCATTTGGATTATTTTGAGAGGAAAAGCAAACATATAGCTTTCTAAGAGTTTATGAATTGGGGTGTCTGATATAGACTTTGTAGAATGTGGAGGTTTTGTTCAGATAGTGACAGTAAACTGGAATTAATCGGATTGAATAGATTTAGAGGCTTTATGTTGAAAGAGTGGGAATATGATTTGGGCAAAGGAATAACATAATGGGATGGTGGAATGTTCTGATGTAGTGAGATGCTCAGCTTGATTGAAGCCAGAATAAGGCTAGTGTGACTTGGGAGTAGAGAATGGATGGTTAATGTAGGATGAGGTTGGACAGTGAGCAGGACCAGATCATCCAAGGTGGTAGGGTCAGTGCTCTACTCCTTTTTTTCCCTCCTCTCCTTTTATGTGCTGTGTTTATAGCTTAGAAAAAACAAAACCAACCCCCCCACCCCCAAATCTCACCCAATATGTTGTGTGTTAAAGAATGTTCCTCCTGGGTTCCTTGTATCATATTTCTTGCTGTGTGAACAATTGAAATTTAGTCTGTAGCACTCAGTGGATTACATGTGTCCCTGTCTTAGACTATGAGCCAATGGTCAACATATAAATACTAAATAGATTCTGACTAATTCTTCAATTACACAACAGACCAAGACCATGAAGTGTTTTTAAGTAGTTTATAGGAAACCTCTGTTTCCAGATTTCTTAGGAAGAGCTGTCAATAGAAGGACTGTGCTCTTAGAAACAGAGGCCTGGTGGAAAAGTTGCATATAATGTAAGGATTTGGATCTCAGAAATTTGAACTGTCAAAAAGAATTGATGTGATTTGAATGTTTATATCCTTCCAAGATTCCTGATGCACAATTGAGGCTTTTGGCACTTAGGCCATGAAAAGTGGAGCTCTCATAGATGGGAATAGTGTTCTTATAAAGGAGACCCTGCAGAAATCCCTTGCCCCTTCCACCAAGTGAGGGAACAGTGAAGACTTGGTCATCTATGAACCAGGAAACCTGTACCAATCGCTGAATCTGCTGACATGACACCCTGATACTGGACTTCCCAGACTCCCAAACTATAAGAAATAAATGTGTCTTGTTACTCAGTATGCAGTAACCTAAATGGACTCAGACGGGAACACAGTTTTGTTTTGTCACCTTTTCTTTGTAATTCTTGTTTGTCGACATCATCTTGTTAACATCAGCATTGAACACTAAGAAGAGGAACCTTCATGGAGGTGCAAATATGAGAGGGCAAAAGTAAGAGGCATTAGCAGGGCTTTGGTGAGTCTACCAGAAAAGCAGATGGTAGAGTTCAAAGTTCCAGTTACAACCTCAGTAGGAGGTTTATAAGATTCTGCTACTCATACTTCTGTCAAATGTCTTTAACCTCATTGAAGTGTTCTGTATTAAATGTGAATCCTTAGGAAATCATTAACATGACTATATATTTATAACTACTTATATCTATGTCCATATCTGTCTATATCTTTTATAAGTTATTTAGTAAAGGTCTTTTAAGGCTAATTCATTTTAGATCATATATATGTGTGTGTTAAGGAGGATACCTGATGAAATTGATTTGGAATACACTACTTACTGGTTAATTCATTCTCTTTGTAACAAATATTTTGTGTAACAAATATTTATTGAAAATCCTATTTTCCATGATCTATGCTTGAATGGCAATAGTCTTCAGAAATTATTCCTTCACCTCTAAACTTCCCCGGGCCTTGATTTATAGGACTGGGTTAGGTTTTAGTTTCTCCTGCAGCATTCGTAGGAAGCCTGTGTTGGGATGATGCCCATACTATGTAAAGGAAAGCAGAAAAGCAGAAATGATCAGGTCCTTGTGGGTCCTTGGTAATGTTAATGAACCGTTTAGTCAACTTGAAGTCTGTTAAGCTGAGAATTATTTGCTAAAAATGTTAATAAATCTCCTTTATTATTTAAGTTAGTTAGAATTGGGTTTTCTGTGACTTACAACCCTAAACCTCTTAGCTAATACTGATATATGATTGATAAGTTGGGGGATAAACAATGGAAAGTTTGAAATGCCTATGTTGTGAGGAATATTTATTTTTAAAGTTAGAAGACTGGCTCAGTATGTAAAGGCTGGCATTGAGAATATCCAGCTAACAGAGCCATAATAATTAAGACGGCATGGTACTGGAACAAAAACAGACACAAAGACCAATGGAACCGAATAGAATACCCAGAATTAAAGCCACATATCTATGAACAACTAATCTTTGACAAAGGAGCAAAGAAAATGCAATGGAACAAGGACAGTCTATTCAATAAATGGTGCTGGGAAAACTGGACAGCCACATGCAAAAAAATGAAGCTAGACTACTACCTCACACCCTGCACAAAAGTCAACTC